>BSBK01003034.1:5000-152500 GCA_027943335.1 Chamaecyparis obtusa
CCAAGTAGGTGATGTATAATTAAAAAGAAGGATGATAATTATTATAAGAGTAAATTTTACAAGATATAAAAAGACGTAAAGCTATATATGATACAATATACAATGAAAACATGCATTAACAATTGGAGGTTAATGAATCAAGGGAAAATGAAATGAAATACATATATTTTAAAGGGGAAGATTATTAAAGCACCTATATATAGTTTTCTATTTAAATGATATCCAAAGACCAGTTTTCCTGGAAAAGTCGATACGATATGACTAATGATAGTCTATTTTAATGTCAGCATTAATTTTTTATTATCTCAATAGACTCCTATGCATACAATTCAAAAGTGTCAGACATATATGGTAGGACTAAATGAAACCACTCTAGAAGTTCTTCAAGAAAAATTTCAAAATGAGTGACGTTTTCCAACTTGTCCCTAAGTGACATGGAAGGATGTTGCCCATGTTTTCAAACCAGGCTCATTTTCAAAATTTTCTCACCATTTCGTATTATCACCCGCTACCTTTTTGGTCATTCTTCGGAGTTTTCTTTAGGCTTCAATTAGGATGGGACCAATAGTTAGGAAAATGCAGGATTTATGACAAAATGCAGAATTCCATTCATAGACATTTATTTGGTACTATACCTTCTTTTTGAAGATCAATCGCATAGGGTGACCAAGGTAATTACGGCGACATAAAATAGAAAAATCTCACCTTCAAAATTTGCACCTGCGAAGTTAAGAAATGTAAGTCTCTGGAGTAAACCTGTAAAATCCAGAAGATAACTTCTATCGTCCTCTCGACATCTGTTTACAAATGAAAAACGCAAGTGCAGCATTATCACCATCGCCACACATAGTGAAAAGGGAGACATGATTGCATACAAAAGCAAAGCTCTTGAGGTGGAATGGTGTAAGGGTTGTGAAAATAACAGTATCGTGTTTGAAGTGCGGAACGACTTTTGTACCTGGTCACTTCTCTTCCCTCAAACCTTATACAATTTTGTTAATTTCTTTAAATTGTATTACCCCAGCAAAATTTCTTTCTTCCTCTTTCTTTCTTTCTTTCTTTTTTTTTTTGGGTGAAATACTTAACAAAATCAAGAGTGGTAGGAAATAATGTTGCAATATCCAATTAATTTAATCTATTATTTACAGTCTTTGAGATAAATTTTTGTTTAGGATTTAAATATCGACCTCTTTGAGCATAAGCTCTCTTTTTATCAACCACGTTGTTATGGAGGTGGGAATATAAATATGGGTTTGGCTTAGTCAGCCCTCTATACAACACAACTTATTTTTTTCCTATTTTCATATGTGCAAGTTTATATGTGATAATAAAGGAGGTTACTAGTGTGCAGAGAACACTAAGATAGATAGTTCTAGATTTAAGATATACGAAAGTCCTAGACAAGGGTACCCTCCAATTGTGCCTCACACTTTTTGGGTGATTTTTTGGGAGACATTCCTACAAGACCTCCAGACTGTATTTATTCTTCTTTTTTTTGTCAATTTTGACACTCTTAGGAATAGGACGCCCTCAAACAATGCCTAGGGCTTTTGGCTCTAGATTGTGTCTATAAGTTTCTCTCTATGTCTCATTTCTAGGTTGAAGCTACTGTGTTGGTTTTCTTGTTTTGTATTTCATTGTTTATGTCAAAAGTCGTCATTTTTCTATCGTTTAACCTAGCTCATTTACACACACTTCAAAATCTTAATTCCATAGAAACAAAAGGAACTTAATTTCAAGTGCTCAACTCTCCTATCAATACTATAGCTAAACGTAATTAGTGTTCCAATGATATGCAAAGGAGACTTGAGATCTAAGTTTATGTTCTTAGGCTAAGATCTCATTTTCCCATATATCACCATGATCACAAGGTAAATTGTCACACATACAAGGTCCACAAAGTGTTTTAGAAAGTGTACAAAATGGCCTTGCAATTTCTCAATTCGTAAAAAAACAACAAAAGACCAACATAATTTAAAGATTCTCTAGTTGATTAAAAAATGTTGAAAAAAGAGATGGTGAGTCTTTTAGTTTGTCAACTCTCCAAATGTATTATAAAGACGAGAAATACAAAAATTTGAAGTTCACACAAAATGATTTTTTTTTGAAAGAGGCTAAAATACCTTATCTACATGGTAGGAATAAATATCAAATTTTAAGTAGAAAGAAGGGAACCAAAGTATTCACATGCCACGACCGATCTTGATCATGTCTACCTTAATATATGTCACTTGTTCCTTCAACATTATTAATGTGGTCAATATCCAAGCCAATCTTTTGGATATGATTCATTGTCAGCTGCTGATGTTATTAATTATTTGAAGGAGAAAGCATTGATTTTTGGTTTTCATCTTTCGTTCATTCAAATATTTGCAAATTTTGTGTTTACAAATTACTCGTTGGACTAAAATATACGAGTGTATTGGACGGCTGCATAGATTTTCCTTCAACTCAATGACTTTGCATCAAAAAGTCTGACTTCACCGTTCGCCCTTACCCTAGTTCACATTCATGGGCAATGCCAAGTAGTTAAATCTCACTATACTCACATAAATCTTATAGTCAAACTTTATTATATATAAATTATTGTTTTATAGTGTTAGTGCAAGACGCCAATACAGACTAGATTATCATAATCAGGTGATTCAGACATCAATGCATTATCTAAGGTTATTAAGTCATGACTCTATGCTAAACATGGATCGTTGGAGTCATTAAATGCAACAAAATTATTCATATACAAAAGTAGGAAACAATGTTTGGGAAAGAAAAAATGATTGCAATTAGCCACTTATTTAATATATTAAATTATTGATTTAATATTCTAAGATTATTTTCAAAACATGTCATGATATTTATTGTGAGCACAATGTAAATGTATGTCTCATGATATTACATCTCTTATGTCATAGTGAACTATATATCATTATTCTATACCAATTATACATAGTTCTATAAAATTCTCCCAATCTGATATCCTATCTAAGATCTTTATATACATCATATAGACATCATCTACAACTCCTTTGTAAAATTTACAAGAAAAAAATAAATATTTTAACCAAACATACATATATAAAATTATTTCATTTTTTTTAACGTTTATTTTACTTATGAAAATGATTGCAATTACAAGAAACAAAAATTAGTTACGTATTTACATGTTAGTCAAGCATAATATGCTATTATGTGACTAATGAGCATAAAACACTGAAGAGTATTGTAATTCTTAAACAATTAATAGGTTTGTGTTTGATTTAATATTTCTCTAGGTAATATCTTAATTTAGAAGAATTTGAGAATAAAATATATGAGAATAAAAGCTTATTATCTCATGTTTATTAATACACTGGTCTTCTCATCCTTATAGTCATATTCACTAAAATTGAATTACAATGATAATATACTAACAAAACACACCAACATAGAGAATGTTATTATACTAAAGTGAATCAAAGAAAAATGAGCATTATCTAAAGCTATTGCTAAGTTGTGATTTAAAAAATCCCACTTGGCACTCAGTAGCCGATAGAAAAGTATGAAGAAAAAATATAGGGAAAGCGGCAGCTCTGAGGTAGATACAACCAAAGAGGGAATTTTGATGGATCACACATCGATATTTGGGAAAGCCCTAGAGATTGTTGATGCCAAAAATGTAGTTGTAGCTCATGGAAATGTGAACCCAACTATTGGTGATGCGGCTAGTCCCGATGCAACAACGAATCTAATAGTCAACAATGAACCACAAGGAAACCAGGAGGAAGCTAACACCATTTCATTTCAACTCCTAGATGATTTTGTTGAAGTCATATCAGAGTGCAAATTAAAAATGATTATTTTATTTTTCCTGAAAAGAATTCCCATAAAACAAGACTTCTTTAAATGGGCACACAATAACTAGGAACTAAAAGGATGGACTATAGAATCTTTTAGAGGTTTGGGCAAGGGTATGTTGCAAGCACATTTTATGACCCCGTACATTCAAGCCCGGGATCTATATTTTTATCTCTAAGGCATTAATAAATCCAGATATCCCATGTGGGTTGAATTTCTCTTTCTTAACCTTGCTTTTTGTCCTTTCCTGCAAAACATTGCAACCCATCCAGGAAAGGTCCTGTGGTGCAAACATTACTCTAACAAATGGGCTAGCTTACACACCCATCTGAGGGCGTGCATCGAAATGGACATAACTCAATCTCTTCCTAACTCTATTAATTTGGTAGGACCTCATTTTGAATTTGAATAATGCATTAACTACCTTAAAAATCTCAATGCATGCTTCTACTATAGACAAGAAGGGAATCTCATCAGTAATAGCCCCTTTGTAAGCTCAAAGTTCCCCATCTAGATAATGAAAACATTCGTAATGCTAATCCAATGCTTGATGGTGAATCTAAGATTAATTTCCCAGCTGATCCTTCCTCTTCTAATCCCCTTATCCCCAATTTGTTGGAATAACCACCAATGTCTCCCTTCAGAATTTGTGACATGGTTTAACAACCTCATGTATCTTCTATACACCTAGTGGTTGTATAGGGTATTAACATGTCAATCTTTTGGTTCAACGACAACCGCTAGTTATAACAAGTGGTATCAGAGCTTGGTCACAGGTTCAAATCCCCTCGGGTGACGCTCAGGGGGGGGATTGTTGGACTAACCGCCAACGTACCCCTTCGGGATTTGTGACATGGTTTAACAACCTCCTATGTCTTCTATAAGTCTAGTGGTTGTATTGTGCATTAACATGTCGATCTTTTGGTGCAACAACAACTGCTAGTTGTAACAGACTCCTAGCACTCAATCTTCTTCTTCCACACCTTCCTCCCTTCCCCACCCCTCATGTCATCCTGAGCGCAACTCGTTTAAAGATGAAATGATATGCATGCAAACTAGAGCCTCTAAAAGGAAAAAAGAACACCTCAACTTGGTAAATATGTCTCAACAACTCAAGGGTATATGCACAAAGATGGGGGACCAAAAAGATGCCACTTTTCTTTTTGGTCCCCCATCGACCATAGTATGTATGCAGTGAAGTGTGTGCGCCCTATAGGGTGCATGTGCTATGGCTTGGGTTACCCAAGCCTTAGGCTTGGGCAATCTAAACCAAAGCGTGTATGCCCTATAGGGCACACACGCTTTGTAAAACACTAAAAAGTGTTTTTACAAAGTGTGTGCGCCCTATAGCGTGCACACGCTTTGTAAAAACACTATTTAGTGTTTGCTGCAGTTGGGAAAACTCATTTTGCTTTCCATAAACCATCATTTGCAGCCAAAAAGCCTTCCCAAGTGCGTACACAATCTAATTTGGGCTTGTTGAATCCATATTTTTCATTCATTCATCCATCAATTTGTATACAAAATGGCTCCACGACATTGTCAAGATCGATCTAGAAGAAGACGTAAGTTTTTTCATTCATTCATCCATCAATTTCAGTTTTGTTAAAATTTGTTTTCTTGAATTTTTTTTCTTAAATTTTTTTTTCTTAGATTTTATGCACATAATTAAGATTTTAAATTCTAGTTTTTTTTAAATTGTCAGGAAGAAATAATCTCTCTCAACCAAACCCTCCACCAAACCCTCTGTCTCCTCATGGAGAAATGAATGAAGAAATAAATTAAGAAAATAACCAAGAAAATGAACCTCAATTGCCTCCAACAATCGAGAAACCTCCTCTTGGAACACAAGAAAATTTGATGAACCAAATTGAAAGAGGCAAAAAAGAATTAGAATCTTTAATTAAGAGGTTAAAAGATTCTATTGGTACAAATCCTGGAAGGAAAAGACATACGAACTCATTGGAAGCAATCTTGACCCACGTAAGCTTGGTTAATGGGCAAATTAATTTATGACAGGATAAAAGAGAAGAACAAAAACAATATTATGCAAATAAATTATCTTATGCAGACATAAAAAAGAAAAAAATCACAAAAGATGACATTTGCAAACTCTTTAAAAAACTAGGGGACACAGATACTCTTAGAACTACAACTAGGAGGTTTCCAATTCATTGGTACATAAATGAAGAGATTAAAAACAACTTTTGGGAGAGATGGTGGATGGTCTTTGATTCCCCTCCATGTAACAATCATGAGGTTGGACTATATATTTCTTGAGGAAACTCTATTGCGAGTTTGTACTCAAGGAGGTGCCAAATTATTTTGACTATCTAGATTCTCAAGGTAGAGGGAGGGGGTCATCATTTGATAGAGCAGGGGTACATCGTGACCCTAACACACCTAGGGTTCCTATTGGCAAGCCACAGGTGGATCATGTTACTATTCCTTCCGTTGTGAAGGAACATGTAGAGGCAGACACACTAATCACAATTAGTGCTTTGACAGAGACTATCATTTATTGTGCCACTCCTTTAGCTAAGGGTGACCATGGTCAATCTTTGAGGGGGCATATTTGTTGCTCATGTGGATCCTTGTGTACATTTGGTACTGCTGAGAGAGAGGAAGAGGATTCTGGATTGATGATTGATGATTTTCTAAATATGACATTTGGCATTGACACACAGGTAATATTTCCAAGTTCATTAAATTTCTTTGATCATATTTCATTTATAAAAGAATAACTAATTAATTTACTAGCTATTGATTATGATCAAATTTCAGGGCAAGAGTGTCGGTGGCGGTGGCAGTGGCAATGATCCTCCTGTTCCCTTCTACACATTTTCATCAATTCCACAAGTATGTATCGAATAAAACATTTTATTTACTATATTTGATTATTATGTAATTATATGAATAATTGTATCATAACTTATTGTGCATGTGCATTAGACATTCACTAGTGGACCATCGACGTTCACAAAAGACAGTGAAGGGCATCGTGCCACTTTCCTTGAGGTATCTTTATTTGCATGTTAATTTTATTTACTTGATTATATTTAATTAATAAATGAATGAATAACTAAATTACTAGACAAATTATGATCAAAATCCAGAGGCACGATGATCACATTCTTTCACCTGGCTTTGTGACATTATCATTGAGTCCACAGGTATATATGTAATAATGCATTATAATTAACGTGTCAGTAGTACGTTCTTATATGAATGGTTATCTTATAATTTTCCATGTACATGTGCACTAGTTGAATGTTGGAGCTTCGACATCGACACCACACACCGAAGGACGCGGTGGAACCTTCATGAAGGTATCATTTACTCATTAGTAGGGTTGTAAAAATATATGTAATCTTGATAACTGCATAATACTTTTTTTGTTTCATTTTCAGTTATTGACATCAAAGACTCCTCCTTCTATTCGTGATACTTTGGATCATGGAGTAGCTGCAATAGTAGCTAGTTCTGAAGCACTAACTGAGGTATGAAAGAGATCACTTAATTTTAATTGTTATTTTAATAGTTTGTATTGAATTTTATAATGATATTCATGTATGTATTTTAATTATTATTTTGATCATTGTTGTAGGAACTTATTACCCCAGATCGTCAACATCCACCTTCGGTGGATGTACGTAGTGACTATTTGCTAGCGATAAGCAAATATTCTATTTTATGTCATTGTATAATTCAATTTTGATGTATATTAGTTATTCATGCTTAATTTTTTTTTTATCAGCTCGAGCTACATAAGAGTCTAGACAAGAGGACGAGTGAGTGCACTTGGAAGATTATAGCATCTAGTGCATCTCCATCGATGCAATAATCGAAGACAGCTTGGGATTTATTTTCTTCCCTGGTGGGAAAGGACTAGATTAGGGATCTAGATTGTATGCATGTATGGCATTAGTGGACATATTTTTTGTATATTGTATAAGTGATACGTTGTACATCCATTTGGCTTTGAGGAAGCCAGTTTATCTGTATTGAATATATTCAATGTATGACATTATTGGACATATATATTTGGCTTCATGCCCTAAAATTTTTTATTTTTTTATTTTTTATGTTTTAGATATGCAAGTCATGTGTTTGGTGTATTGATGTATACTAATTTATGTTTATGTGGATGTCTTATGCTTTGTAAATTTCCCATGCCTCATAGTTATGCTTTTATGTTTATCGATGTATATTGTTACTGTCACCCTAAGGAGACTAACATTCCTTGTTACTATAAACTTTGACAACATTCACTATCACCTTAAGGAGACTAACTCAACTCGAGGATTTTACAAACAACTTGGAATCCACTCAAGGAATTAACCTTAATCAAGGATCTAGTTGAGTTCTCTGACTTTTTAAGTCACTCCCACAACCATACTACTCAAATTCACTTCCTTGTTTCCTTGTTCCAATGCCTCCTAACATCAACTCTATCCTAGGCCACCTAGTGCACCTAGTGCCTCCACCACACCAAAACTCAAACCAAACTTCACACCCTGGTCCTAACACCTTAGATCATGTCAACATGCTATATTTTCCATGTTACAGCTTCCCATTCAATCCAATAAACTCATCTTTCACCCTTCCTCTTCTATAGCTCTTCTAGGCCTGCCTAGTAGCCCTTCCAACACTGAAATCAAAAATTTACTCTCAAACTCCCGAAACAACCTAGAAATTTTTTTACATTTTCTAGTACCCTTTTTGGAGTTACTAAATTCATATCAATCTTAGACTTTAAATCTTTGACTAGTGAAGACTTCCTTCACCCCCTAACCCTTCAACTAGGCCTAATTAGCCTCACCTAACAAAGAAACTCCTAGAACCACTCACTTCCAGGACTCCAAAACCCCAAATAGTCTTGATAAAGGATAAAAGACAACCAATTTTCAACTTAGTTTTCCCATACTCACCCATCTACACTCCCATTCAATAAACCCTCACTATTTGGACTAGAAACCAAGGGTTTTATAGAAAATACCCTTCCCTACAACACCCAACCTAAAAACTAGTCCCAAAACCTTATAATACATCCCAAAGGACCTTCCCATCCATCATTTACCCTCTCCAATCATTGGGTCACTTCTAGCCATGACTGGTGCTTACCTTCAACTCCTTTCTCTATCTCTTCTCACCTTCTATTCAAATTCCCTGCATTCAAAGAAAGATCTAATACACACAATACATCAATGGAAATCTCCCACCAAACCATAGTTAACACAGAGGTGGGAGTGCCTTACATATTATGGAGGATTCAAACCTTTAACTTGCTAATAGTGCTACAAATGCCAGCCACTGTCCTCAGTAAGAGTCAATTTCTTGACTGTAATAATAACAAAAGTAATGAAATGAATGCAAAAATGTATAAATATAAGGAAATATTTCTAAGTCACAACCTATCCAAGTTCAAATGGAATCAAATATTTATATTCATTGGTGTGTTCCCTATTCCACGGGATAGTCACAATATAAAGACATGACCTTGAACAGGTGAGGCGGCATATGGAAAGGTTGTCATCTATTGACCCCAATACTATGCATATTTTGATCTGTGGGTACCCTAATGTTGGCAAGAGTTCTTTTATTAATAAGATTACTAGGGCGAATGTGGATGTGCAACCTTATGCTTTTACTACTAAGTCTTTGTTTGTCAGGCATACTGATGATAAGTACTTGAGGCATCAGGTTATTGATACCCCTTGTATTTTGGACCACCCCTTGGAGGAAAGGAACACCATCGAGATGCTCATTATTAATGCCTTGGCTCATTTGAAGGAAATTGTTTTGTTTATCCTCGATGTTTCAGGGTCCTATGGTTATAGTATTTTGGGGTCCCTTAGTTGCTGATTGTACCCCTGTACCAGTCACTATCAATACACCAGTTAAATCCTTGGTGTTGTCAGTGATGAAGGTAATGAAAAGATATTATAGCCAAGTTAAAACAAATGCAAATAAACATTCCTACATCAAACTAAACAAGGATCACATTCAAATCAAGTACAATAGCTCACTGTTGTTGACTATACCCATAGGCCAGTAGAATACCAATGTGCAAATTTTTTTTGATTTTATTGATTTAAGCTAATACAAACTCGACCCATTTTAGATCAACAACACTCTCACCTTGTCCACTCACATGGATCACTTCCAAATAGACTCTAATCTTCCAAAAGATCAACTAGAACCTACAAACTAACTTCTAACTGTCCCCTAACTGACTGATTGTTAATGACAAACACTAGAATTAGTTGACAACTTTTGTCAACTCGACAACCCAACACCCTTTTCCCACTCTAACTACTTAAAAAAGGTTTAGAGACAACCTTTACAAACCAAACTAACTTAGACTTCCTACTAACCCCTACTAACTCCAATTAAGCCCTATTTGGCTTATATTGCCAATATAGGCAATTTACAAGATTGTTCACATTTAGTGCTTTTAACACTATGTAAAGGCTCTAATGGCCTTAGTACATATTTATAGACCCTTATAGGTTATTTCCATCAACCCCTAACCTAGGATCAATACATAACCATTCCTAGTGACCCCGAGGTACCTTTTGTGTGTGTGAATTTTGTACCTGATCTATAGACACAACACTTCAGTAAAACATTAGAGGTTAGCAAAAATGAAATCTACAATGAATTGAAAGCTAAACTAACTAGGCAATTTGCTACCTTCTAATAGGTGCGAGTATGATTTTCTCAGATTGTAATCAAGATCAGTGACCTTGACGACACCTAAATGAAGGATTTGAATGCAAAATCTAGATATGAATTGAATGCAATTAATCTATATTTTTGGATTTTCTATGCAATAAGAATGAAAAACTGATATGAATCTATGCTAGATGAAATTGATATACTATGAATTGATTTAACAATGAATTCTAAATGATATGCAATGCTTAAAACAAGAATGATCTCACAATGGCTTGGATTCACAAAGATGATTTTTTAGTCTCCAATTCGACAGCGTGAGGATGCAAATTCATGGATTCGTGGATCGATTTTGACAGAGTAAACTTGTGAAATTATGAGATGAATTATGAAGAGCTGAGCCTTGATTTTATAGAAATCCAGGGCTTTGGAGGTGCATGGAAAAAGCCATAAATCACTATTGATAAACTCAGGTTGATTTTTGAGTTATCAAAAACAAAAGATAATTAATTCACAAATATTATGCAAATCATGCAAAAATAGCTTTTTAACTCAAATTAGAAGTTTAGATCAACTTTGAACTCAAAAAGCATGTTGAGTTCCAAAAAGTCAATAACTTGCATTGATTTTCTAATTTGGAGTTTAACTGTTCTTTGAATGTGTACATGGATAATTATGAATTAATAAATAAATAAAGTGATTTATTCTCAACTCAACTGATTTTTGAAATAAAACAATTGATTTATGGGTTAATCAATCATTTAATCAAACTTTTATTCAAAAATAATATCATTAAATATGACAACTTGCTTTAATTAATTAAATAAGAATTTAATCAATTAATGATAGGAATTTTAATTTATTGCCAAATTTAAATAATAATAATTATGAATAAATATAATTAAATTCAATTTAATAATTAAGTGGCAGAATTAAATCTAATTAATTAAATATTCAATTAATCAAACTTTAGGATAAATAAGATTTATCGCCAAATAATCACTAAATTAAAGATAATTAAGATAATTAGGAATATTGCTAGGAATATTCCCTGATACAAAATTTAAGATAATCAATTAGATTCATTGATGTTTAGATGTGCCTTTGGTTAGGACTTCGATGTCGATTTCGTTTGATTTGAAGATGCAGGAGGTTAATGAACCTATAGCCCATTTTTGGGGTATTACATTTTGCCCCTCTTTGAATTACTGTGCGAAGTGCAGTGGTTCAAAGATAGTATGTGTATGATATGAAACTGATTGAAAGATTTCAAGATATTAGGTCCTGAACGACCAAAGATAATGTTCACTATAACAACGATGAACCAATGAAACAAAAGCGTCAAAATGCCTAATTCTGAACCTTATGATTGCGAAGAAGTGAGTGACCGATTCCAGACTCGATTGTCCTTAGAAGAATCACATAGGTATCACATCTGAATCCTTCAGTTACTGATGAACCAAGGAAATAACACTAATGAATTGATAGTTGTGAATAGCTGATACAATTCACAAGATTAGGAGAATACCAGATTGATATGGATCTCGATGAATCTGATATGCCCCAAGCGATGATAGATTTTCCCCGAGTGATGAGGACTTTTGATGGTTCAGCAACTAGATGTGGTTGTTGTCTTGATTACTGAGAGAAAGATTAATAGACCAATTTAGATTTACAGACTTGAATGATGCGCAATACCATGCCCCCTTCGGGATTAAAATTGAAATCTGACAAGAAAAGTCAGCGTTATAGTTTAGAAGCATGTTAATTGATTTGAGAAGTGGTTATACACGTTTGAGAACACATTCTACATCGGTTAGAGGTCCAAAAGACCAAGTTTGACTAGGTAAAACCATGAGTTGACCATAGTTAACCAAGTTGAAATTTTGATAGTTTGATGTAAGATAATTAGTTAAGTTGAATTCTAAATTTTTGTGATGATTAAAGGTTGAATATGCAAGTAGTTAATAATATGAATGATCTCAGATTTTGATTTCGATCCTGAAATAGGATTCTACTTGTTGTTTCATTGGAGGAACCTTCATGTTAGGTTTCAGCTCTTGCTAGATTTGAATAGGTGATTGAAGAATCGTTTAAGTTTTCAAGCAACTTGTGAGATCATGCAAAGAAACATGCAAAATGAAATGCAACCTAAGACCTAGGACCTAGTCACTGATCATGTGTCAATTGGTTATCATCATTGAACTTTTAGGTAATCGGATAAATCAACACAATGTCTACTAGCCATGAAACCATAGACATATGAACATCAATTTGTAACGCTCAAGAACCAATACAACACCCACTGGTCAAAAAAACCATGGACATATGAATATTGGTTTTGTTTTTGGAATGTCGGATTAGATATAAGCACCAAGGCACAAATGCCAAGATGACCTGAATATCATGTCCATTTTGATATAGCAATTTGTATAAGCATCAAAAAATAAACATCGTGATGACCTGAATACGCCTTGCATTACAAACACATTAAACAGTCAAGAGATCATTCTAACTCTAGTGTGAATTACCCCTAGTGACCCTTTATCATTCACATCCTTAGGCAAGATCACGTTTCAAAGTAGGAGAAAGAACTTCACTCAAAAAGACAATAGTTAGATCAAACTTCCTTGAATTTTCTGGGTATCAATGGTCAAGGTACGCATGGCCATCCAATTTGAGATAGAGGCTCTTATAGTTGGACACCATATCAATCCATAATTTCCAAAGTTGTTAGATTTTCACATACAAATAGAAGACAAAGAAAAGATTATGCCCCCAGTCATCACTCTCTAAATCCTATGAATGACATCATCGAAGAGCTCGAAGGGACACAATATGCAAAAATCTCAATGCAAATCAGTAAGCATACAAGGAGATAAAAGCATGTAAAAGCATAGATTGTTTTCAGTTTGATGTTTGATTGTGTTGTTGTAGATGCAAAATCCTTTCTGGAGATGAGACTGACTGATTGACTCAATTGAAGTTTCAAAGGACTCTTGACTGGATATGACTCATCTAAGATATACTGGAGGCCATAGGATATGACATTGGTTGCCCCCAAGTTTGAAACATTAATAGGATATAGATGCTTTGAGTTGATTGGTGTACAGACCGACTTATTGAAAACTAGAAAGCTGAAACAAACCAAGAAATATGTACAAACTAAAGCAAGACTGAAAACTGGGAAAGACCAAGATTGCGCTGATTGATGGAGCATTTTGAAACAAGTGGTACCTGTTTTCCAAGTTTTCACCATCTTGGTAGAGATTCTATTTTTTCTACCAAGGTGCCTGTTTCTAGGTTTTCACCGAGCCACTTTTCTTTTCTCATTTTTTTTGTATTTTTCATTTTTTCAATTTTTTTGTACTTTTGATATTTTTTTATTTTTTTGTGAATCATCAAGGTGCCCATTGCTAGGTTTTCACCAAGATGTTCATTTTTTTAGGAGTTTTTCCAATTTTTAAGATTTTTTCAAGACATTTTACCATAGACTGAATGCCTTAGGGGTAGAATTTCTTCAGATGGAGAACGTTGATTGGTTCTTGGTGTTGTTCTCCTTCAGTTGTTGAGAGTTGATAGACACTAGAGCCAAAAGTAGCAATGATTACAAAGGGACCCAGCCAATTGGGTTCAAACTTCCCCTTGCGTTCTCAATGTGATTGATTTTTAGGATTCTCTCTCAAGACTAGATCGCCAACCTAAAATTCTCTATGTCTGACTTTCTTGTTGTAGCCTCTAGACATTCTTTTCTGATATACTCTGAGATGATCATACGCTGCTTGTCTGTGCTCATCTAGTAGTTCAAGTTCTTGCAACCTAGACACTCTGTAGTCATCATCAGTTACTAGACCATGCATTCTGATTCTTAGTGATGGGATTTCAACCTTAATAGGCAGTACCACTTCAGACCCATAAACTAAAGCGAAAGGTGTAGCCCTAGTGGGCATTCTGATACTTGTTCTATAGGCCCAGAGAGTTGGATTGATCATGAGATGCCAGTCTCTTCCTGTTTTATTAACTGTACGATGCAAGATTTTCAATAGATTCTTGTTGGAAGCCTCTGCTTGTCCATTCCCTTGAGGATAGTATATAGATGACCAATGTTGAGTAATCTTGAATTTGGCACATAAATCATCTAGGTCCTTGTTTTTGAATTGTCCTCTGTTATCTGTGATTATGGAATGTGGGATCCCATATCTGCATATGATGTAGTTAAAGATGAACATAGATATCTGTTTCCTAGTTACTTGTGTTAAGGGAACTACTTCTACCCATTTTGTAAAATAATCTGTAGCTGTGATTATATGGGTATGTCCATTAGAAGAGTGTGGATAGATAGCACCTATAAGATCAAAAGCCCATTGTTGAAAAGCCATTATGTAGTAAAGGGAATTAGATCTCTCCCTAGAGCATGAATCAAGTTACCATGCACTTGGCACTTTTGACAATTCTTTGCATACTTGATAGCCTCTTTTTCCATTTGAAACTCCCAAGCAAGATCATATCATGCAGTCCCAATGTCTAGCAAGGTGGAGAACAAGAGGGATTAGCAAGTTGATGGAAGAGATGGAAAACAAGAGAATGAAGGAGAATGAAGGGAAGAAATCCTTAAGGGAAAACTCCTCAAGAATACCCAAGCTAGGGAAAAATTGTCATGTAAAGCACATTTGGACAAGCAATGAAAGACCAGCATAGGATAAGTCACAAAAGTGTAGTGCCAAAGAAGGAAAGGATGTATTCCAAAGGAGTAGACATGTCAAGAGGTTTCAAAGCACCATGGTTTACTCTTTTCTTTTCTTTTTTTATTAGATCAAGACCAAAGGGGAAAAGGATAGTGAAAGGATAGAATGAATGGAGGAAAATAAATATGAAGGCTAAACAGGATGGGAATGAAAGAAAGATCATCGTAAGATAGCTCACAAGATAGCCAAATGTTCGTGTATAAATCAACATTGTCAAGATCAAAGAGAGAAGATGGAATGGATGAAATATGTAGAAGAACTACGCATGATACCGGATTGCTAAGTTTTCATCATGGTACTTATCCAAGGTGCCACAAGGGAGTGGTTTTGACCATAGGAAGAATTTATTTCTCTTTACTTTTTCTACCAAGGTGCCTGTTTCCAGGTTTTCACCAAGGCACATTTTCAATTTTTATTAATTTTTTTATTTATTTTTGGAAGAAGGCAAGCTCTTTAGATAATGCTCCTTGAAAGGATAAACCATGATATGCCAAGGATTCAAAATGATATGCTCAAAGATGCTAATAGGGAAAGGAAGTTGGAAGAGAAAATGGAGGATAAGGTTTTACACATAAAGCGAGTGAGGTTGGAAGATAGGAGGAATAGGCAAATGAGGAAAAATGATAGAAGGTAGGAGGATAATGAATGGAAGGATTGTGAAAGGGTAGATGGAAAGGAAGGCAAGATCAACGTCAACACACACCTTGAAGGGTGGCAAGAGGATGGAGGAAATGTGAATGAAGGAATACGTGAAGGAATATGGTGAATGGATAGTAAAGGTTGTGGTTTAGGCACATGGAATGGAAGAATGTTTTTGGAAGAAGATGAAATGGAAGCCTTTGGAAGCTTGAATGTCAAATTCACTTATTGTTCAACACCAGACTCTTTCAAGAGAGACTTTGGAATCCATATAGCCGTAGGCTTTTCATTTATTTTTGATGATCTAGAGAGAATATCTTTAATGATGGATTTTGGAACCCATACTTGTCTTGTAGTTTTTTCTTAGATATCTCTTTTGACTTTATGCCTCCATGTCGATTAAAGGAGACATGACGATCTTCTTTTTTTGATGGATTCTTGTATTGCTTCTTTTTCTTGTATTGAACATTCAAGTTACTTCCAAAAGACTTGGGACTTGTGGAAGAAGAAGGAGCATATGACTGGTTTAGATGGGTTGGTGGATGAAAAGGATTCAAGGGTATGCATCTATAGTGATCTTGAGGAAAGATAGGAGATGGAGGGATGTAAGGACCCAAGATGGATGGTGAATTAGGAGAGTTAGGAGGGGAAAGTGAAGGGACATAAGGACCTAAGATGGAAGGAATACATGAAGCCCTTAGTATTGGTGGAAGAGGTCCAAGGATGGACATGGAAGATACAAAAGGATAATCAACAAGTTCATCAACATTTATATGACAACCAAGGACATCAGCATCTTTAGATTAAGCATTAGGATTTTCAATAGAATCGTGGACATCTTGAATATGAGCACCTTCTTTGATAGGATTGTTCAAAGCTTGCAAAGACTTAGGAAGAGTAGAAAGTGGAAACAAACATGGAGTGGTAGAATAAGAAGATGGGAGACTTTGATCTTGACAAGGATCTTTGGATAGCATAAGCGCATAATTTTTCTCTTGATTTTCAATAGGCTTAACATTGGAAGTAACAACACCATTTTTACCAACCTTAATGGAAGTGTCATCTTTGGAAATTGGAAGTGGGGTAAGGTTATTTTGATTGTCAATAAGCTCAACAATGTAAGTAGTAGCTTGATCTTGCTTAGGAGAAGACTTAAGACATGGTGGAATCAATGAGAAAGGGCGTGCAGGATCAAAAGAACCTTGAAGTGGATAAGAGACATCATGAAAAGGAGTGGATGACATGGAGGGTTCTTGATATTGATCTTTCTTTATGTTCTTTTCTTTATCATTTTTAGAGTCCTCTTGACATGGAGCCACTTCTAAGGACAAGGTATCATGCTGAAATTGTATGGAAGACTTTGGAAGAGATGGTGAAGGAATAGCTGAAGTAGGAATTATAATGTATAAAGGCTTAGGCTCTTTAGGTTTAACATTATTGAAAGTATTTGTAGCCAAGCGAAGGTTAGCTTGAGTTTCTTTAAGAGGTAGCCCTTGAGGATAACTATAAGGAACCGCATGAAAAGTATTAGGAGCATTGTTGGATGAAGGATTTGTGAAAGATTTGATAGACTTGGAAGCTTTAGGAAATGTATGGGTATTGGAGGAAGTAGGGGATGGAAGGGACCCATCACAAGACAAAGGTTCAACATTAACATGATCTTTCTTGAGAGTGTAATCTTTATTTTCAGCATGAGAGTTCTTAGAGGAGAGATCCTTATAATATTTATGTTTCAAATTAGCGTGGTACATCTTATATTCCTCAATAGAAGTAGATGTATCATCTAGGTATTGTTCACAAAAATCATCAAAGTCTCTTTCAAAATCAAAATCATATGGATCACCATCATGATCTATCCAATGTGACGACCCATTTCCAGTAAGCACGAGCACACAATGATGAGGACTCTTAGGAATAGAGATGTCATAGGTATCATTATATTGTCTGTCATCATAGTAATCATAGTCTTCAAAGATGGGTGTGTCACTCTCCGTAGAAGAGGTATCATAAGGATTGTCATGTTGCTCACATTTTGTCCGGGGGCATGGTGACATGTACAAGTCTTTATCAAATGGAAAAGGGCATAGAGCTTCCATGGAGAACTCCTTGGGTTCCTTTTCTTTCTCTAGTTTATTAAGTTTGACTTGCAATGCATGCATTTGTTTCATCATAGCCATGATTAGAGCTTCTTCCTCATGTGTACTGATTCTTTGAGACATGTTAGGAGTTTTAGGACTCCCTAGAATAGATTGGTGTAGAGTTGTTCAAGAGTTGGGCCCTAGATAGTTGTCAAAGGTAAGGTATGAGATGCTTCTCTAGATTTCTTGTGTGAGGAAGCTCTAGTTTCCACCATTAACCTCAAGTGAAACAAAAGAATGAGATGAAGACAACTGAAAAATGACTTGATTCAAGAAGATCGAATGATGCAACCTTGTCAAGGTTATGATTGATTTGAAGATTTGATTTGAATTAGATGAAGGATATTATGCCCTAGATGTATGGGTAGATGCCCAAAATATAGCGGACACGAGCTCACAACACTTAGTCATTTTGAAGATTGATTAAAGATTGATAGTTATGACAAGGTTTTGACACAAGATGAAAAAGATTTGAAAATCGATAAAATAGAAGTCTAAATCTGACTCAAGAGGCCACTTTAGGAAAATGATCAGATTCTTTCTAGTTTCTACTCTGTTCCTGACACAATGATTTGTTTGATAGATTCTGGAACTAGGCTAAAAAAGCTAAGTATCTGGCAATTCTGACAATTTTCTGACAACTTTTCAAAATTTCCCAAATGACTTTCTGTAGGCTTGTACGACAGTGGGTAGGCTATGAAATGATAGTTGACAAACTCGTATGACAATTGCAAAAACTTGCACGACAGTTGCTAGCAGGATTTGACTTTTTGAATTTTATAGCAACAAGACTCGTATGACACTGGGTCACTCACCAGATGACAAACTAGATACTCGTACGACAATGGGTATAGGCTTATATGACAATTTTAAAAACTCGTATGAATCTCTGAATCTATGAGATGAATTTTGACTCTAGAAAGGATTTCACTTCAAATTTTGCAAATTTAGGGTTTTCAGTTTTGGATTGCTTGTAAATTGTACTATCCAAATTTGAAGATTATACCAGATTCATTTTTTTTTGGTAACCAAGTAGATAAACAAGCACGTAGAACAGCAAGCAAGTGATTTCAAGCACGTTTGAAAATAATGAACAAGGGCAAAAGAAACCTTGCGCATGAACAATCAAGTGACTAAATTGTGCTAATTCCTAAGAGTGCTAATTATGTATGTTCCAAAAAGTTTTGCAATAACGCACATATTCCTAAAAAAGAAAATTTGGCCTCACTAGGGTTTTTAGTAATGGTCTGACTCTGTAACTTTTATGATTCAAAGGGGTGAACTCCAATCCCGACACACCATGGTTTTGACACAGTCCAAGAATTTAATCAATTAGGAGCTGCTAGGGAGATCTGTCAACCCAATAATGAACCACACCTGTGAAGATTTCTTCCACAAGGACATTTATATAGCAGCTATCACTACCACGGTGAAAATGGCTATTACTTCTTGAGGTTTCGTCAACGTGGTTGGCCCAATTTAGGGAATGTCTACTATGGTTAACCCTCTCTAAGGGTGGCTCACAAAATATACCACATGGGGACTGGTTCCAGATTCAAGGATCTGAGTTTCTGATACTACCCAAAAAGGGAGTAGAGCATAGCCCTCTAGCCTTTTCACTTTTAACCCAGACAAAGTAGACAGATAAATCCAACATGCTAAGACTAAGATTATCTCACAAAGATCTATGATGTCAACCCCTCGTGATCTATCAACCTCTCCAAAGAGAGAATGTCTCAATCAAAAGTTGAAGACACACCGATCTAGTAGAACACGAGACTCTCAAAGTATCCTCCCCACCTACAAGGGATCCTTCATTGAGAAGAGTTTCACTGGAAACCCACTCTCTCAAGATCCACAAATAGTGTTCATGGGCCTAATTACTATGTGTAACAAAGATGCTGAAAGCAAACTATGTTCATTTTTATAGCCCAAATGAAGTCTGTGTTAGGAAAGCAATAAAAGTCACTCAAGCCAGACACATGAGATGTTCGTTTTAAGTCCAAAATCCAAGTCTTATCAGCTGAGAAGATTACCTAAATTCCTCGCAATGCGCTTAGTAGATTTTTACCTATTTTTAGCAATTCTTGCACTCTTTCCAATCAAAACTAGTAGGAGTCAATAAAAAATAGAGAATTCCAATTGTTAAGATTAGTCGTTAGTCAAAATCTAAAAATTAAATCTGACAAACTGCCCTGAAAAATGAAATGACAATTGAAACTTGGTGCCAAAACTCATACGACAGTGGGTATGCAGTCATACGACAGTCCAAAAACTTTTATGACAGTGGGTGTACGATGAAATGATAGTTGAGCTTCCAAACGGTAGTGTGTACAGTCTGGCATGATCCTCGATCTGATAGACTATCGTACGATAGTGGGTACAGTCTGAGATGACTTTTGTCAGAAACTTGTACAAAAATTGTACAGACAAAAAATTAAAAATCATAATTTTGCACAGAAAATGAGGAGAAAAAGATAGAAATTGATAGAATTGAATTGGAAACCCATTTCAAGGCCCTACGGTGGGTGCCAGAAATGTGTGTGTGAATTTTATACCTAATCTGTAGACACAAAACTTCAATAAAACATTAGAGGTTATCAAAAATGAAATCTGCAATGAATTGAAAGCTAAACTAACCAGGCAATTTACTGCCTTCTAATAGGTGTGAGTATGGTGTTCTCATATTATAATCGAGATCAGTGACCTTGATGACACCTAAATGAAGGATTTGAATGCAAAGTCTAGATATGAATTGAATGCAATTAATCTATATTTTTGGATTTTCTATGTAATAAGAATGAAAAACTGATATGAATTTATGCTAGATGAAATTGATATACTATGAATTGATCTAACAATGAATTCTAAATGATATGCAATGCTCAAAATAAGAATGATCTCACAATGGCTTGGATTCGCAAAGATGATTCTTTAGTCTCCAATTCGATAGCGTGAGGATGCAAATTCGTGGATCTGTGGATCGATTTTGACAGAGTAAACTTGTGAAATTATGAGATGAATTATGAAGAGTTGAGCCTTGATTTTATAGAAATCCAGGGCTTTGGAGGTGCATGGAAAAAGCCATAAATCACTATTGATAAACTAAGGTTGATTTTTGAGTTATCAAAAATAAAAGATAATTAATTCACAAATATTATGCAAATCATGCAAAAACAACTTTTAAACTCAAATTAGAAGTTTAGATCAACTTTGAACTCAAAAAGGATGTTGAGTTCCAAAAAGTCAATAACTTGCATTGATTTTCTAATTTGGAGTTTAATTGCTCTTTGAATGTGCACATGGATAATTATGAATTAATAAATAAATAAAGTGATTTATTCTCAACTCAACTGATTTTTGAAATAAAACAATTGATTTATGGGTTAATCAATCATTTAATCAAACTTTTATTCAAAAATAATATCATTAAATATGACAACTTGCTTTAATTAATTAAATAAGAATTTAATCAATTAATGATAGGAATTTTAATTTATTGCCAAATTTAAATAATAATAATTAGGAATAAATATAATTAAATTCAATTTAATAATTAAGTGGCAGAATTAAATCTAATTAATTAAATATTCAATTAATCAAACTTTAGGATAAATAAGATTTATCACCAAATAATCACTAAATTAAAGATAATTAAGATAATTAGGAATACTGCTAGGAATATTCCCCGATGCAAAATTTAAGATAATCAATTAGATTCGATGATGTTTAGATGTGCCTTTGGTTAGGACTTCGATGTCGATTTCATTCGATTTGAAGATGCAGGAGGTTAATGAACCTATAGCCCATTTTTGGGGTATTACACCTTTTAGGCTTATAAGTGCCATTAAGGCTTACATATAAGATTCAGTTACAATATGATCAATACATGATCCAAATAACATTCCATGATCTAAATACATGATCAAATTTCAAAATGGACCACAAGCCCTTTTGCATCTAAATACCTATTTGCACTCATCCTCCTGCTCGCCCCAGAGTGGTTGGAAACATTTGAATGACTATGTGTGCCAAACAAGGTTGTTAGTAGCACTTTGCCAACCATTTAGAGCTATTGGAATAGACAGCTCGATGCTATGACTGACGGTTTGAAATGTACGCAATGTTGGCCGTTTGAACTGAAGAACACTATGAGTTTTGACATCGACCGAGAATGTGTTGCCAAATTTAAACGAAATTGAATCTCTGAAAAATCAGATAGGCTATTATAGGCTCCATCAACATGGTCTTGTAGCACCTGACGTCTTGATGCTACCTCACATGAGCTCTGAGATATGACCCTATAAAGATTTATGATTTCATGCTAAAGGGACCTTGAGGGACACTTCAGCCCAGAGTGGTTGGCGGTGTTGGAATGACTGTGTGTGGAAAACAAGGTTGCCACAAGCATTTACCCAGCCATTCGGAGCTATTGGAATAGACGGTTTGATGCTACGACTAACGGTTTGAAAGATACGCAATGTTGGCCATTTCAACTAAGGAACACTGTGAGTTCTGACATTGACTAAGAATGTGTTGCCAAATTTAAACGAACTTGAATCTCTAAAAACTGAGACTGGATATTGTAGGCCCTAGAACATGGTCCCATAACACCTAACAACTCGATGCTACCTCACACGAGCTCTGAGATATGACCCCGTAAAGTTCACCGATTTCATGTTGAACAGACCTTGAGGGACACTTCAGCCTGGAGTCATCGATGATGTTCGAATGACTATGTGTGGCAAATGAGATTGCCCATAGTGTTTACCCAGCCATTCAGATCTATTGGAACATATGGTTCGATGCTATGACCGACAGTTTGAAAGGTACACAATGTTGGCCATTTGAACTGAGGAACACTTTGAGTTTTGAGATCGACCAAGAATGTATTTCTAAATTTAAATAAAATTGAATCTGTGAAAACTAAGATAGGCTATTGTAGGCCCTGACAACACAATCTCATAGCACCTGACAGCTTGATGCTGCCTCACACGAGCTCTGAGATACAACCCTGTAAAGATTGTTGATTTCATGCTGAATGGACCTTGAGGGATACTTCGGCCCAGAGTCATTGGTGGTGTTCAAACAAATGTGTGTGGAAAACAAGGTTTCCCCTAGCGTTTACCCAGAAATTTAGAGCTGTTGGAATAGATGGTTTGATGCTACGACAGACGGTTTGAAAGATACACAATGTTGGTCATTTGAACTAAGGAACACTTTGAGTTTGGACATCGACCAAGAATGTGTTGCCAAATTCAAATGAACTTCAATCTCTAAAAACTGAGACAAACTATTGTAAGACCCAACAACACAATCCCATAGCACTAGACGACTTGATGCTATCTCGCACGAGCTTTGAGATATGACCCCATAAAGATCATTGATTTCATGCTAAACAGACCTTGAGGGACACTTCAGCCTGGAGTCATAAGTGGCATTCGAATGAATGTGTGTGGAAATGAGGTTTCCACTAGTGTTTACCCGGCCATTCAGAGCTATTGGAATAGACGGTTCGATGCTACAACTAACGGTTTGAAAGATACATAATGTTGGCCATTTGAAGGAACACTGTGAGATTTAACATTGACCAAGAATGTGTTGCCAAATTTAAACGAACTTGAATCTTTGAAAATTGAGATAGGCTATTGTAGGACCTGGCAACATGGTCCCATAGAACTTGATGGATCAATGCTACCTCATATGAGCTCTGAGATATGACCCCATAAAGATCATTGATTTAATGTTGAACGGACCTTGAGGGACACTTCAACCCGGAGTCGTCGGCGGTGTTCAAACAATTGTGTGTGGAAAAAGAGGCTGCCCCTAGTGTTTACCTGACCATTTAGAATTGTTGGAATAGACGGTTTGATGCTACGACTAACGGTTTGAAAGATATGCAATGATGGCCATTTGAACTGAGGAAAACTTTGAGTTCTGACATTGACTGAGAATGTGTTGCCAAATTTAAACGAACTTGATTCTCTAAAAACTAAGATAGGTTATTGTAGGCCGCAACAACATGGTTTCGTAGCACCTAACGGCTTGATGCTACCTCACATGAGCTCTGAGATATGACCCTATATAGATTTCTAATTTCATGTTGAACAGATGTTGAGGGACACTTCGGCCCAGAGTTATCGGTGGCAATCAAATGACTATGTATGGTAAATGAGGTTTCCCCTAGTGTTTATGCAGCCATTTAGAGCTATTGGAATAGATGGTTTGATGCTATGACCAATGGTTTGATGCTACAATCAACGGTTTGAAAGATACGCAAGGTTGGCCATTTGAATTGAGGAACACTGTGTGTTCTGACGTCGACCGAGAATGTGTTGCCAAATTTTAGAAAACTTGAATCTTTAAAAACTGAGATAGGCTATTATAGGTCTTGGCAACACAATCTTGTAGCACTTGACAGCTTGATTCTACCTCACTCGAGCTCTGAGATATGACCTCATAAAGATCACCGATTTCATGTTGAACGGACCTTGAGGGATACTTTGGCTCAGAGTTGTCAGTGGAGTTCGAATGATTGTGTGTGAAAAATGAGGTTGCCCCTAGCGTTTAACTATCCATTTGGAGCTTTTGGAATAGATGGTTTGATGCTACGACCGATGGTTTGAAAGATACATAATTTTGGCTGTTTGAACTGAGGAACACTTTGAGTTCTAACATCGACCGAGAATGTGTTTCAAAATTTAAATAAAATTAAATCTCTAAAAATTGAGATAGGCTATTGTAGGCCCCAAGAACATGATCTCGTAGCACCTAATGACTTGATGCTACCTCGCACGAGCTCTAAGATATGACCCTGTAAAGATCACTGATTTCATGCTAAACGGACCTTGAGGAACACTTCGGCCCAGAGTCATCGGTGGCGTTCGAATGACTATTTGGAAAATGAGGTTTCCCATAGCTTTTACTCGGCCGGTTGGAGCTATTGGAAAAGATTGTTGGATGCTACAAACAATGGTTCGAAAGATATGTAATGTTGGCCGTTTGAACTAAGGAACACTTTGAGTTCTGACATCGATCGAGAATGTGTTGCCAAATTTAAACAAAATTGAATCTCTAAAAACTGAGACAGGCTATTATAGGCCCCGACAACATGGTCCCGTATCACCTAATGGCTTGATACTATCTTGTACATGCTCTGAGATATGACCCCGCAAAGATCAATGATTTTAGGATGAACGGAAGTTGAGGGACACTTTGGCCCAGAGTGGTTGGTGGTGTTCGAATGACTGTGTGTGTAAAATGAGGTTGCCACTAGTGTTTACTCGACCATTTAGAGCTTTTGGAACTGACAGTTCGATGCTATGATCGATGGTTTGAAAGATATGCAATGTTGGCCATTTGAACTGAGGAACATTGTGAGATTTGACATCGACCAAGAATGTGTTGCCAAATTTAAAAGAACTTGAATCTATGAAAACTGACATAGGCTATTATAGGCCCCGACAACATGGTCTTGTAGCACCTGATGGATTGATGCTACCTTGCACAAGCTCTAAGATATGACCCCATAAAGATAACTAATTTCATGTTGAACAGACCTTGAGGGACACTTTGGCTTGGAGTTGTCAGCGGTGTTCAAATGATTATTTGGCAAATGAGGTTTCCCCTAGTGTTTACCTAACCATTTGGAGCTATTGGAACAGATGGTTTGATCCTACGACCGACGATTTGAAAGATACGCAATATTGGCCATTTGAACTAAGGAACACTTTGAGTTCTGACATCGACCAAGAATGTGTTTCCAAATTTAAACAAACTTGAATCTCTAAAAACTGAGACAGGTTATTATAGGCTGCGACACCATGGTCCCGTAGCACCTAACGAATTGATGCTACCTCATATGAGTTCAAAGATATGACCTCATAAAGATCACCAATTTCATGCTAAATGGGCGTTGAGGGATAGTTCGACCCATTGTCATCGACAGCAGTGTTTGAATGACTGTGTGTGGAAAATGAGGTTGCCACTAGTGTTTACCTAACCATTCAGAGCTATTGGAATAGATGGTTTGATGCTATGACTGATGGTTTGAAAGATACATAATGTTGGCCATTTCAATTGAGGAACACTATTAGTTCTGACATTGATCGAGAATGTGTTGCCAAATTTAAATGAACTTGAATATCTAAAAACTAAGATAGCTTGTTGTAGGCCCTGACAACATGGTCCCATAGCACCTGATGGCTTGATGCGGCCTCGCACAAGCTTTGAAATATGATCCCATAAAGATCATCGATTTCATGCTGAACAAACCTTGAGGGACACTTTGACGCAGAGTCATCGACAGCATTCAAATGACTATGTGTGGAAAACAAGGTTTCCCCTAGCATTTACCAAACCATTCAGAGTTGTTGGAATAGACGGTTTGATGCTACGATTGATGGTTTGAAAGATACATAATATTGGCCATTTGAATTGAAGAACACTTTGAGTTCTGACATCGACCGAGAATGTGTTGCCAAATTTAAATGAAATTGAATCTCTAAAAATTGAGATAGGCTATTGTAAGCCCTAACAACATGGTCTTGTAGAAGCTGATGACTCAATGCTACCTCGCACGAGCTCTGAGATATGACCCCATAAAGATTGTTGATTTCATGCTGAACAGATCTTGAGGGACACTTCGGCCCAGAGTTGTCAATGGCATTCGAATGACTATGTATGGAAAATGAGGCTATTCCTAGCATTTACTCAGCCATTCAAAGTTGTTGGAACAGACGGTTCGATGCTATGACCGACGGTTTGAAAGATACACAATGTTGGCCGTTTGAACTGAGGAACACTTTGAGTTCTGACATCGACTGAGAATATGTTGCCAAATTTAAATGAAATTGAATCTCTAAAAACCAAGATAGGCTATTGTAGGACCCGACAACATGGTCACGTAGCACCTAATGGCTTGATGCTATCTCATACGAGCTCTAAGATATGACCCCAAAAATATTGTTGATTTCATGCTGAATTGACCTTGGCAGACACTTTAGCCCGGATGGTCAGCAGCATTTGAATGACTATGTGTGGTAAATGAGGTGTCCACTAGTGTTTACCTAGCCATTCAGAGCTGTTGAAATAAATGGTTCGATACTATGACCGACGGTTTGAAAGATATGCAATGTTGGCCATTTGAACTAAGGAACATTGTGAGATTTGACATTGACCTAGAATGTGTTGCCAAATTTAAATGAACTTGAATCTCTATAAACTAAGATAGGCTATTGTAAGCCCTGGCAACATGGTCTTGTACCACCTGACAGCTTGATGCTACCTTGCACGAGCTCTGAGATATGACCCCATAAAGATCACTGATTTCATGCTGAACTGACCTTGAGGGACACTTCGGCCCAAAGTCATCAGCTGCATTTGAACAACTATTTATGGAAAAAAAAGTTTCCCCTAACATTTACCTAGCCATTCAAAGCTGTTGGAACAGACAGTTCGATGCTACGACTGATGGTTTGAAAGATACGCAATGTTGGCCATTTGAACTGAGGAACACTTTGAGTTCTGACATCGACCAAGAATGTGTTGCCAAATTTAAAAAAAATTAAATCTCTAGAAACCAAGATAGGTTATTGTAGACCGTGGCAACATGGTCCTGTAGCACCTGACGGCTCAATGCTACCTCACACGAGCTCCAAGATATGACTTCATAAAGATCACCAATTTCATGCTGAATGAACATTAAGGGACACTTCAGCCCAGAGTTGGTGGTGGCATTTGAATGACTGTGTGTGGTAAATAAGGTTTCTCCTAGTGTTTACATGACCATTCGGAGCTATTGGAACAGACGGTTTGATGCTATGACCAATGGTTTGAAAGATACATAATGTTGGCCATTTGAATTGAGGAACACTTTGAGTTCTGACATTGACTGAGAATGTGTTGCCAAATTTAAACAAACTTGAATCTCTAAAAATTGAGATAGGTTATTGTAGGCCCCAACAACACGACCCCGTAGCACCTGATGACTTGATTCTACCTTGCACGAGCTTTGAGATATGACCCCGTAAAGCTCACTAATTTCATACTGTACTAACCTTGAGGGACACTTCAGCCCGGAGTCATCGGCAGCATTCAAATGACTGTGTGTGGTGTTAGTAAACAAATTTGTCCTTTCTTATTTCTCATGATCATAACTCTTAATGCCCAAACTATGAACAATATCTGAATAAAACAGTTGAAAAGTCGCTCTATGATTACTGGCTTTTCTCTGAATTCGTAGGTACAGCTCCCTATGTGAATGATATTCAATGAATTATGTTTTTATCCTTAAACTAACATGGGGTATGCTCTTAACCCGAGAGCAGAAGAGGCAAACCAAATTAAGCCTAAACAGGACTTAATCCAGGCAGATTTTAGATCCTAATCCTAGCCAACTTCAGGAATTCACACATCCTATGACTTCCCAATATTGGTAAGGCAAGAATGCTGTTAGATTTGTAAATACAATGACATGAGATTAAAAATGAAGATTAAACATCCAAATCTTTGCAACAGGATCAGATGACAGTACTCTGATCTATCACCCAATCACCACTTGACTAAGAATGCAAGAAAGTGCTCAAAACTGACCATAACAATACTCTGATTGAAAGTAATCAGAAAAGTGTTGCCCAAATACTCTGATTCATAAAAAACTTTCCTTGTTTTAAACACACAAACATAATACTCTGATTATATTTGCTTGCAATCTACAGCCAAAGCTATTACAAAAATTGAACATCAATCTCTATGCATGAATGGAAATGCAAAAATTAAAAGTGCCCTCTCCTCTACTCCAGCTCTTTGACTATATGCAGAAAAAGGAAGCACATGGACAGTAAAGAGTTGACACCAAGTATGGTTGTCTCTGCAACCTCTCTTCATGCCAAAATTTTTCTGACCCTTGCATTTACCTTTTTCATAGTTTATATAGGGATTACAATATACCACTTTCATGGGAAAATAGAGTGTTTCACCTTCCAGAATCTGGAAAGACTAGAGACCACTTTCGAAACCACAAACAGAAAAGCCAAAAGACCATGACTTTTCATCTACCTCTTCATATGGTTTGCCTTTGAGAATGTGAAGTGAACAGACTTTCACCAGAAGACATGAACTTGAAGTATGCCACATTTTCCCTAGCCACGTTCTATGCCATCATGTTTAACATTATACCTTATCATGTATATCAGTAAAATTGCACCATAAGTCTTCAACTACCTTTAAAAATTTAGGCATCATGGCCAGTTTATACTTATAGATATCCTTTACGCCTCCCACAAATTTGCCTATTATTAGGACCTTTGTGTCTAGTTTTGAATATGCCCAGTCAGGAGAGAAATCAGAGATACTGAGCAGCTGGTCTTTTGATAGTGAAGGGCTCATCAAATCATCATCTAATTGTATTTGATGGGACAAGCTTGACACTTCCTCAACTCCATTTTGACCTTCACATGTGTTCCAATACATACCAGAATCAAATGCCACCAGCGAGTCCTCATTATCTCCACCAATCTCTCTACTCATCCACAACCCAAAACTATCCAGTTCTTTGAAATTGTTGTTCTTCTGTAGGATCCCATCTGCTCCGCATTGTTTTGCATATTTCCTCTTGCAAAGGCATGAATATGAGTGTCCATGGATGCTTGTTTTTTACCACCAAGGTCACTGCTTACATATGTTTGCATTGCGATGCTTCTCGGTGTTCTTCGGATATCCTCACGAGTCATAGATTGCAAGCAAGGGACTTTACCAGCTTTCAATCTTTCATGTACTTCCCTTACTATTTTTCCATCTTCTTTCTTCCGCCATCAAGGCCATCTTTACAAAAATAATGTAATGCTTTCTGATCAAATAGAAACAGTGATCTAGACACGCATCAAGATCCTGCGTTGCCTCTAAGAATCTTCCGCACCATAGCGGAAAAGTGGCGACCGTCGATTAAGGATCTATCTACGTGCTTGCATCATATGATAACTAACAGACCCACCAAAACATGTGGTGAGATCCCGCATGATTGCAAGACATCTTTCTCAGTCATGTGATAAAGTGGGTACCGTAGATCTGGAGACCGCAACTAAGAGCCCATGACCCCACCATTCCACATGTTCACATCCTGCATGATCGCAAGACATCTTCCGTAGTCATGTGATCTTGTGACATCTATTGATTCTCCCTTAGCACGCTGCATGGTATAATTGCCTTCAGACCCACCGAAACATGTGGCTTCATCTCGCATGATTGCATCTACGCTGTTAGCGTATGCGGGTCCTAGTAGGCTTCATTGTCGCATGATCGCAAGGTTATTATTTTATTCATGCGATCATGCGACCACTCTATTATTGGTGCACGTGGACCCCAGCTTAGAAAAGTCATAACTGTAGTCAAATGCTTTCGAACCCACCATCGGAAGATCAATGGCCATCGCTTCTTCGCATAGACCTCCAAGATTCTTTACGAACATACGCCCTCCGTCGAATGTAGGATCTTTTCCTAAAAATTTTCATACAAAGGCCTCCATCATACAAAGGCCTCCAAAGTGTTTTAAGTTTATTTGAAGTTCCTGTACAAGGTTCAATATGATAGAAATGAATAGGGAACTCCATTCTACCTTTTGGCCAATGGGACAGTGGGACGTGAGCTATGATATTAGATCAACGGTTCCCATTATCCCTCCAAGCTATTGAAGATTCATTACGGGATAGCGGGGATCTTGCCACTTGTCAAGATACTTTTCTTGCAAGCTTCCTGATGTTGTTACCGAGCTCGGGTCAAAGAAAAGTGTGGCGTATCTTTGAAATGTTTGAAAATCCCATGTAATTTCAAAATCAATGGACCCCGCTTTGCCTTGATTACATCATATTGCCTTTGAGGCAAAACGGGATCCTTCCACATGTCTAGGTGGGACCGAAGATGTTTGTTGAGTTGACCAATCATGGAGTGGTAGCATGATTGCATGGATTAAAATATTGCTATGCGATCATGCGACAATGGAAACTCAAGCCAGTGAAGGTGCTCTACTGGGACCCACATACGCCAATAGCGCAAATGCGACAACATAAGCTGAGCAGGGAAAGATCCTACATCCGACAGAGGGTGTATGTTCATAAAGAATCTTGGAGGTCTATGCGAAGAAGCGATGGCCGTTGATCTTCCGATGGTGGGTTCGAAAGCATTTGACTACAGTTATGACTTTTCCAAGCTAGGGTCCATGTGCACCAATAATAGAGCAGTCGCATGATTGCATGAATAAAATAATAGCCTTGCGATCATGCGACAATGAAGCCTACTAGGACCTGCATACGCTAACAACGTAGATGCGATCATGTGAGATGAAGCCATGTGTTCTGGTGGGTCTGAAGGCAATTATACCATGCAACGTGCTAAGGGAGAATCAAAAAATGTCACAAGATCACATGATTGAGGAAGATGTCTTGCAATCATGCGGGATGTGAACATGTGGAATGGTGGGGTCGCGGGCTCTTAGTTGCGGTCTCCAGATCTATGGTCCTTGCTTTGTTGCATGACTGAGAAAGATGTCTTCTGATCATGTGGGATCTCACCACATGTTCCATTGGGTCTGTTAGTTATCATATGATGCAAGCGTGTAGATAGATCCTTAATCGACGGTCGTCGCTTTTCCTCTATGGTGCGGAAGATTCTTAGAGGCAATGCGGGATCTTGACACATGTCTAGATCACTATTTTTGTTTGATCAGAAAGCATTATGTTATTTTCGTAAAGATGGCCTTGATGGCAGAAGAAAGAAGATGGAAAAATAGTAAGGGAAGTACATGAAAGATTGAAAGCTGGTAAAGTCCCTTGCTTGCAATCTATGACTTGTGAGGATATCCGAAGAACACTGAGAAGCATCGCAATGCAAACATATGTAAGCAGTGACCTTGGTGGTAAACAAAAAGCATACATGGACACTCATATTCATGCCTTTGCAAGAGGAAATATGCAGAAAAATGCAGAACAGATGGGATCCTACAAAAGAACAACAATTTCAAAGAACTGAATAGTTTTGGGTGGTGGATGAGTAGAGAGATTGGTGGAGATAATGAGGACTCACTGGTGGCATTTGATTTTGGTATGTATTGGAACACACGTGAAGGTCAAAATGGAGTTGAGGAAGCGTCAAGCTTGTCTTGTCAAATACAATTAGATGATGATTTGATGAGCCCTTCACTATCAAAAGACCAGCTGTTCAGTATCTCTGATTTCTCTCCTGACTGGGCACATTCAAAACTAGACACCAAGGTCCTAATAACAAGAAAATTTGTGGGAGGCGTAAAGGATATCTATAAGTATAAACTGGCCATGATGCCTAAAGTTGTAAAGGCAACTGAAGACTTATGGTGCAATTTTACTGATATACATGATAAGGTATAATGTTAAACATGATGGCATAGAACATGGCTAGGGCAAATGTGGCATACTTCAAGTTCATGTCTTCTGGTGAAAGTCTGTTCACTTCACATTCTCAAAGGAAAACCATATGAAGAGGTAGATGAAAATTCATGGTCTTTTGGATTTTTTGTTTGTGGTTTCAAAAGTGGTCTCTAGTCTTTCCAGATTCTGGAAGCTGAAACACTCTATTTTCCCATGAAAGTGGTATATTGTAATCCCTATATAAACTATGCAAAAGGTAAATGCAAGGGTCAGCAAAATTTTGGCATGAAGAGAGGTTGCAGAGACAACTATACTTGGTGTCAACTCTTTAGTGTCCATGTGCTTCCTTTTTCTGCATACAGTCAAAGAGCTGGAGTAGAGGAGAGGGCACTTTTAATTTTTGCATTTTCATTCATGCATAGAGATTGATGTTCAGTTTTTGTAATAGATTTGGCTGTAGATTGGAAGCAAATATAATCAGAGTATTGTGTTTGTGTGTTTAAAACAAGGAAAGTTTTGTGATGAATCAAAGTATTTGGGCAACACTTTTCTGATTACTTTCAATCAGAGTATTGTTATGGTCAGTTTTGAGCACTTTCTTGCATTCTTAGTCAAGTGGTGATTGGGTGATTGATCAGAGTACTGTCATCTGATCCTGTTGCAAAGATTTGGATGTTTAATCTTCATTTTTAATCTCATGTCATTGCATTTACAAATCTAACAGCATTCTTGCATTACCAATATTGGGAAGTCATAGGATGTGTGAATTCCTGAAGTTGGCTAGGATTAGGATCTAAAATCTGCCTGGATTAAGTCCTATTTAGGCTTAATTTGGTTTGCCTCTTCTGCTCTCGGGTTAAGAGAATACCCCGTGTTAGTTTAAGGAGAAAAACATAATTCATTAAATATCATTCACATAGGGAGCTATACCTACCAATTCAGAGAAAAGCCAGTAATCATAGAGCGGCTTTTCAACTGTTGTATTCAGATATTGTTCATAGTTTTGGCATTAAGAGTTATGATCATAAGAAATAACAAAGGAAAAATTTGTTTACTAACATGTGGCACATGAGGTTTCCCCTAGCATTTACCCAGCCATTTAGAGCTTTTGGAACAAACGGTTCGATGCTACGACCGATGGTTCGAAAGATACGCAATGTTGGTCGTTTGAACTGAGGAACACTTTCAGTTCTAAAATCATCAATGTGTTGCCAAATTTAAATGAAATTGAATCTCTAAAAACTAAGATAGGCTATTGTAGGCACCGTCAACACGGTCTCATAGCACCTAGGGACTCGATGCTATCTTGCATGAGCTCCCAAATATGACCCTATAAAGATCACCTATTTCGTGTTGAACGGACCTTGAGGGATACTTTGGCTCAGATTTGTCGGCAGTGTTCAAATGACTATGTGTTGGAAATGAGGTTGTCCCTAGCGTTTACCTAGCCATTCGGAGCTATTGGAATAGATGGTTCAATGCTACGACCAACTGATGTAGAGGGAAGGGTGGTGGTATTGAAAGCACAAGAATAGTTTAAAATTTCAGAGGTTTAGGTACTTGGGCCTATCAACAACCCTAAGTGCTTCAAGGACTTGACTTCTCAAGGCTTTCCACAATGCTCCTAAATGATACTTTTGGTATTATGCACTATTAATAACTTAGATATACAAAGAATTCTAAGATTCTAAATCAACTCCCATACTCCCAAATCTCAAAGTTCTCCCAAACTATTTCAAAGACCTAATAAACTATCTAGTAGCCCTACAACAGACTTGGAATGGAAATAACTCTATCTTTTCTCAAAACACTTGATCAGATATTGTAATTTGCAGACACCCTTTATAGAGTTCCATAACGTATCAAAAGCTTTTGTAAGACTACTTTGGGCCAACACCACTATACATGCCATGTTTTAATGCATAAAAATGAGCAAATTTGCAAAGGAGGTATAAGCTAAAGTCCTCCTAACAAACCCAACTCCTGGACAGTGCTTGATTATGTCTCCACTTAGCCAAATCCAAAAGGAATTAGGCCCAAGGGCTCTGCAACATAGAAAACCCCAAATTGTTGTCTTCCAACCCTAGTTTTTAGGGCCTCCTCAATCTCCTATCTCAACACACTTCCACCTCAAATTGGTGATTGAATCACCTTTCATTCATCATATTAAACCATTCCCAAGCATAAAATCCACCCCTCATTTGGATAGATCCACCACTGCTGTACTTGGCATCTAATTTCCTTGTATTTTTCCCACTATTTGACCTGTGATCACATTGATTCCACTCGACTCTGCATATGCATGGTTAGAAACATATATTACAAGTTAGATGTTATCATTCCTTGAATATTATGCCTCTATGTTCATGGAATGATTTCCATTATCCTGAAAACTCTACTATAGTAACAAAAACAGTTAAAAGAAAGTCACTAGTCTACAACTAGCACAACAACAAGTTTAATGTAATGTGAAACTCATCAAATAGCAAATTGAATGGTTAAGAAAACTATGTCAATGCATATGGAAATCAAACCAATCAAATTGAGATTCTTAGAAATGAATCAGTTTGCAGAAAATAGAGAAGTTTATTGCTTCATTGTTCGCTAGTTCATACACCCGGTTATCATGCCCGTACATTGATTTCCTTGATATATTTATAGTTCCTTCTACAACTGACTTAACCACATTTGGGTGGTTATATTGATTTAAAATGTTTAAAGATCCCTTAAATGGGATTTCACTTTAAAAGAACACATGACTGTTGATATTTGAATTTGAATTATTTAACTCTAAAACTGACTTGACTATTTAACTTCTAAAACTTCTAAGGTTCTCAAAGACCTTAGATACTTATTGTAAACACTCCTACTCCCTAAATAACTTCTTGACCCCTTTGGACACTATTGGTCCACCTAGAATGCACAATTGGTCCTATTAAGGACATTTTGAACATATTAGATTTATTACATCAATTTGATTCATTACATCAGTGGAAAATCATTATAGACTTGAGGACTTGCCAATTAATCTCCCGACTTTGATTGGGCATTCCATTCCTCTGATTTGCTTTGAGTGTCTTGAAAGTCTTCATAGTCTTCTTTTCTAGATTGGTTGTGTGAGGTGCTCCTGCACCATACTCCCCCTCATGCAATGAACTCTTGCCCCAAGAGTTGACCTATTTTTGTGACCTATTATTGCTTTCTCCCATTTGTTTTTGAGGGATGAAACAGTCCCCCAAAGTGACCTGCTCCTTCATCATAGTTCCTGCATTCACACACCAAGTCTTTGATAAAAAAGTTCTTGTATTAGACTGTCCTCTTACATGACAATGCTTATGTTGTACTTTAGACTGCTGAACAAACTTCATTTGTCTCAGCCCTGTCTCCCTTTCTCCTTCATCTACCTATCCTCTAATAGGACACTTCACTATTCCAACCAGTACAAAAGGGTGTGTAAACAACCTTGCCTTCCTTGGACTGTCCTGCCCCTTAATCTGGCATTGTTTCAAACCCCAACTAGTATCATGATGTAGAGTAATCTAACCCTGCACTGGAACATCTCTACCAAAACACATAACTATAGTCTTCATTTCATTGTCAATAAGTGGAGTCAACTTATAGGTGATCCTACCCTTATGCACCATATAAGTGTTTGTGAAACCATCATGTATAGTCCTAGACCATTGCCAAAGTTTTCCCAAGATAACATGCCCACAACTCATATCCAAGACATCACACAAAATACTATCAGAATATTTCCCAATTGAAAAATTTATGATAACTTGCTCATTTACAAGTAGATTGTTATCCTTACTCACCCAAGTAGCATAGTATGGATTGGGATGTGGAAAGGTTTGTAGGTGCAACTTATTGATGAACTCCTTTGAAACCAAATTATGTGAAGCACCTGAATCAATAAGAAAACTACAAACCTTACCTTGAATCAGACATTGGGTCTTGAAAATGCTTGCTCCTTGTGCTGGTTGTCCCCTTCCTACCAAAAAATATTCACCTTCTTCGGGTAGCACCAAGACAAGCTTCTATTTGTCCTCTTTGTTTGTTTCTTCTTCCACAAAAGTCGCACTTTTTCCTTCATTCCACTTGGGACACCTAAAGGATTGGTGGCCTACTTCATTGCAATTGAAGCATCTTCCTATGAACACTCCACTTCCTCTACCTCCACTTCTTCCACCTCTATGTCCACCTCTTGTGTCAAATGGATAGGACTTGTCCTTGTCCTTGTCATTCTAATTCTAAAAATTAGTAGCACCTCTTCCCCCTCTTCCTCTCATGGAAGATCCACCTCTAGTGCTATTTTTCTTCTCTTGTCTCCTTCTTATCTTATCTTCAACCTTCAAGGCTAATTGATAGCATTCATCAACTGACCTTGGGGTAGAAAGACTAAGTTCATCCTGGATATTGAACCTTAGCCCCCCATATACCTTGCAATCTTTTCTTCCATCTCTTCCTCATGACCCACTCTAATATCAAGCTTGTGGAATTCCTCTGTGTACTTCTATACATCCATCTTCTTTTTCCTAAAATCCCTCATCTTCTTGTACAACTGTACTCTATAATCTTTTGACAAAAATTTTGCCTTCATCTTGTCCATCATAGAATACCAAGATGTGATCTTGGGTTTCCCATTCTTCCATCTATCTGTCTGGATACAATTCCACCACAACAAAGCATGTCCCTTCAATCTGGACTTTTCTATCTTCACTTTGTCCTTCTCTTCTATCCCTTCACACTCAAAGCAATTTTCAATTGCACTAAACCAATCTACCAGCTCTTCATCATCCATCTTCCCTTCATACATAGGTAAGTATGTCCTTACCCTTACATCTCCACTCTTTATGGCCTTCACCAATTTAGACATCCTCACATCTTTAGGGTCTACCAGTTCCTCTACTTGGGTTTCTCCTCCCTCTTCTTCTACTACTACTTCTTCATCCTGCCTGATGCTCTTATCCCTATTTTCCAATGCTGCTATCCTCTCCATCATAGTTCTCATCAATCTATCCTTCTCATGGCTCTCCTTGTCTCTTTGATCTAGGGCTGCCTTAAGCTTTCTATTATTAGCTAATTGCTCCTTCACAATCCTTGCCAACTCCATGTTGGTCATCCTAATAGGCAAATCTCCATCTTCTCCATCAGCCATGGTTGCTTGTTCAACTTGGTGCAAGAATCAACTAAGGGCTACTCCTCCCAAGATAGTTCAAATGTAAGGGCTTGTCTAAGGATTCAAGAACCAACTTCACAAGACCAAATACACTTCCACAAGACCTTTCCCTAGGCTCTGATACCACTTGATGTAGAGGGAAGGGTGGTGGTATTGAAAGAACAAGAATAGTTTGTAATTTCAGAGGTTTATGTACTTGGACCTATCAACAACCTTAAGTGCTTCAAGGACCTAAATTCTCAAGGCTTTCCACAATACTCCTAAATGATACTTTTGGTATTATATACTATTAATAACTTAGATACAAAGAATTATAAGATTCTAAATCAACTCCCATAATCCCAATTCTCAAAGTTCTCCCAAACTATTTCAGAGACCTAATAAACTATCTAGTAGCCCTGCAACAGACTTGGAATGGAAATAACTCTATCTTTTCTCAAAACACTTGATCATATATTATAATTTTTAGACACCCTTTACAAAGTTCCATAACATATCGAAAGATTTTGTAAGCCTACTTTGGACCAACACCACTATACATGACTGATGCCCTATTTTAATGCATAAAAATGAGCAAATTTGCAAAGGAAGTATAAGATAAATTCCTCCTAACAAACCCAACTCTTGGATAGTGCTTGATTATGTCTCCACTTAGCCAAATCCAAAAGGAATTAGCCCCAAGGGCTCTACAACATAGAAAACCCCAAATTGTTGTCTTCCAACCCTAGTTTTTAGGGCCTCCTCAATCTCCTATCTCAACACACTTCCACCTCAAATTGGTGATTGAATCACCTTTTGTTCATCATACTAAACCATTCCCAAGCATAAAATCCACCCCTCATTCAAATAGATCCGCCACTGCTATACTTGGCATCTAATTTCCTTGTATTTTTCCCATTGTTTGACCTGTGATCACATTGATTCCACTCGACTCTGCATATGCACGGTTAGAAACATATATTATAAGTTATATGTTATCATTCCATGAATATTAGGCCTTCTATGTTCATGGAATGATTTCCGTTATCCTGAAAAATCTACTGTAGTAACAGAAATAGTTAAAAGAAAGTCACTGGTCTACAACTAGCGCAACAACAAGTTCAATGTAATGTGAAACTCATCAAATAGCAAATCGAATGGTTAAGAAAAATCTATCAATGAATATGGAAATCAAACCAATCAAATTGAGATTCTTAGAAATGAATCAGTTTGCAGAAAATAGAGAAGTTTATTGCTTCATTGTTCACCAGTTCATACACCCGGTTATCCTACCCATACACTGATTTCCTTGATATATTTATAGTTCCTTCTACAATTGACTTAACCACATTTGGGTGGTTATATTGATTTAAAATGTTTAAAGATCGCTTAAATGGGATTTCACTTTAAAAGACCACATGACCGTTGATATTTGAATTTGAATTATTTAACTCTAAAACTGACTTGACTATTTAACTTCTAAAACTTCTAAGGTTCTCAAAGACCTTAGATACTTATTGTAAACACTCCTGCTCCCTAAATAACTTTTTGACCCCTTTGGACACTATTGGTCCACCTAGAATGCACAATTGGTCCTATTAAGGACACTTCAAACATATTAGATTCATTACATCAGTGGAAAATCATTATAGACTTGAGGACTTGCCAATTAATCTCCTGACTTTGATTGGGCATTCCATTCCTCTGATTTGCTTTGAGTGTCCTGAAAGTCTACATAGTCTTCTTTTCTAGATTGGTTGTGTGAGGTGCTCCTGCACCATCGACGATTTGAAAGATACACAATGTTGGCTGTTTGAACTAAGGAACACTGTGAGATTTGTCATCAATCGAGAATGTGTTGCCAAATTTAACCAAACTTGAATCTCTGAAAAATGAGACATGTTATTGTAGGCCTCGGTAACACGGTCTCATAGCACCTAACATCTCAATGCTACCTCGCATGAGCTCAGAGATATGACCCCATAAAGATCATCGATTTCTTGATAAACAAACCTTGAGGGACACTTCGGCTCAGAGTTGTCGACGATGTTCGAATGATTGTGTGTGAAAAATGAGGTTTCCCCTAGCATTTACCGGGCCATTCAGAGCTATTGGAATAGACGATTCGATGCTACGACCAATGGTTTGAAAGATACATAATGTTGGTCATTCGAACTGAGGAACACTTTTAGTTTTTTCATCGATTGAGAATGTGTTGCCAAATTTAAATGAACTTGAATCTCTGAAAATAGAGAGAGGTTATTGTAGGCCCCAGCAACACAGTCCTGTAGTACTTGATAGTTTGATGCAACCTTGCACGAGCTTCGAGATATGAACCTATAAATATTGTTCATTTCATGTTGATTGGTGTTCAGATCCAATATGGTACGTTAGAACCATTGGATTGATCTGGAGAGGGTTGTGGAGGTCTTCTTGAATAGACCCTAGGAACCAGGGTTTTTTGGTGAGAGAGTTTGGTGAATGGTGGGGTGTCAAATTATGTAGTACAAGCACTAGAATTGAGTTTTTTTGGCATAGGCTAGGAAATTTTTGTATATCAACATAGGATAGAGTTTGAGGATTTTTTAGTATTTAAATACATATGTAGGATGTATTTCAGAGTTCGGATATATGTGAAGAATGGCTGTGAAAAAGATATTTCTATTTTTCATTCTGAGAAGATCCAAATTGATTTTGAGTCACAGAGGAAATGCCATGATCCTTCCACAAGTGCTATTCCAATGAGTTCTAATCACTAGATGAATAGAAAATTATCTATTGAGTTGAAAAGAAAATCAACATAAGATGCTGAAAATGAAGTGAAAAAACCTAAGGTTTCTTCTCAATGTAAATAATTTATCTTTTCCCTCAATGAAAGATTGAAGTCTTTCGAAACTCATTTCTCCCAAATTATGGGAAACATTGAACTTACCATTTGAATAACCACAAGTTTTTATTTTCATGCAGGCCATTGTTCTGAGATTCATGAACATTTCCATCCATCTCTTACCGAAAAGGAATGTCAAATGGTGAAATCTACGAAAACAAAAACTGAAGAGATGAGCAGAGGGATGTGCAGTCATAATTTTTATAGTAGACATATTGTTAACACAATAGAAAAGAAAATGGCCCTAAAGGATTCTAAGTCTTTCAAATCAAAAAAACCCTTTGGCTTAGTAATTATGAGGCCATATAGTGTATACAAACATTTTAGGCTTGTAAGATTCCCTGGCCTCTCACTATGCCTGCTTGTATTTAGAAATACTATCTTTAGATATGGGGTGATATTCAACAATCTCTATTATATTATAGTCTCCTATACTCTGCAAGTTTGTTTGACAAGGGTTCAAGAAGCCAATCTATTATTGTCTAAAGGATATTTTGGGTTTCTATGTTTTGTTACGTATTTTTTAATAACAATGTTTAGATGGTTCTTAAGGTACTATTGCTTATTTTATGTGAAAATTTGTTCTGCAGACTACACCGAACACATTTGAAGATAAATTCAAATTACCAAGAGAAATAACAATGGTGACTCTTGTGGATCCTAACAAAAGGGAATGACCTGTACGATTCCTCGGAGATCTCCCTGAAGCTTCCTTGATTCATGGATGGAGATTTTTTCAATTGCCAATAATCTTGAGGATGGAGATGCCTACATTTTTTAGTAGGTAGATGATAGAAAAAACAAAATTAAACTTAATATCCATATTTTCCCCATTGTTAAAGAATGTAGTCCTTACAAGTATTTTAAAGGAGGAAAAGTGCATAATAGCCTTCCATCATGCATGAAAAAGAAAATACAAGTCTTATGCAATGATTTTGTCACCAATTTGCTAGCAAAGGGATCTGGACTTGAAAAGGGAAAATGTGTGAAACAAGGAATAAAATAGCTACAAGGGAAGAAGGTAAAACATAGTAATGGAGGCAAATGTATTAATCTAGATAAACCAAAATGTAAACCTTCCATTTCAGAGAGGGAGAAGTTAGAAAGGAAATGAGATAGTGCATCCTTGAATTGAGTTGGCTCCTTAAGGATCTTCCATGGCCTTCCAAGTATTATGTGCCTGCAAGTCATTGGCATAACATCATAAAGTTGTTTTTTTATTAATAATGAGAAATATTTTTACAACTCATCTCATTAGGAGCACCAGAGGAAAGAGCTGAGCAGAGAAAACCTCCAGTATTGCCCCAAAAAATAGAAGAGAAAGGCTATCACTAAATCTTACAAACTTCTTGTTATACATACGAGGTAATGCATGAGTAATTTACAGTCCACCCAATTTATAGTGCTATATAAATTTGGAATTACAATATTTTGTATCTCCATTTAGTCCAATGAACCAATTAGATCTTCCCTACCCTTGATTGTCTCAAGTATTGCCTCGTGGTCTAACTCACAAACCTTCCAAAGAGTTTTTTTATGCAATCTTCCCCCATATATAATCAAGTGGAAATTTGATGCAATGATGAGGTTTGAATAATGAAGAATCTTTCTATGTGTCTCGCAATCCTCGAACAACCACAACCTAGGGTTCTTCATAGCATACCGTCTAGGCCATGTACCGGTTACAACCACTGCTCCTATAGGGTATTCTAATTCTTCACCATCAATAACTGAGTGATCCAATTTATTTTTTGCCTCAACACAATGACACAAATAATAATCTATCCCTTCTTCATTGTCTTTAGGTGCAATAACAAAAACATGGTCTGTAATGATATAAACATAATGAGGACATTAGTTTACTGAATATTTATGATAAAGTACTAAATTTGAGATTATTTGTATGTGGAAAATTTACCTGGTTGTACTAGATTAGATAAGTGATCAAAGTCAATGGATGATTCCATTTCTATCAATTGTAGTGATTCATGGGGATGATAAGAGGCAAGTGGACTCAAAATACATGTATACCATTCATCAACCCATTCCTTTGACTCAAACCCATCCCAATATTCATCTACACATGATGAACAAAAGCATGCCATATGTCATGTGTGGATACTCCATGAACATGCATTACAACTTCTAAAAGAGTGTAGCTCACTCGATCCTGTCAGTGTAGCTCACTCGATCTTGTCAGTGCATTACAACTTTTAATACATGCACTTACACCATCATGCTCTCCCTTTCCATGACTGACCTCTATGAAATTCCATATATATTGAATTCCAGTAATCTCATGCATCTTGCACAACCAATAAAACATCCAAGAATTCTTGAATTGTGATGCACAATTATCTAGCCATATGATATGTCGATGATATTTTATGCCCCTATTAGGCAAATGACCATAAAATAGTTGAAAGCAACCATGTACAAAATCTATAGAATGTGAGCGATCATCATCGATATAAAAATGATACTCCCTTAATATCTTTATGTTCTCCTCTATACTGTCAGGTGAATGCATGAAAGCTATATGAACAAATATAGCAACCTGTTGAGAGCTGTAATAAGGGAGGGAGGGAGGGAGGGAGAGAGAGAGAGAGAGAGAGAGAGAGAGAGAGAGAGAGAGAGAGATCTCTTCCTCTCACTCTATTTATTTCTCCTCACAATTGAAATATATGACTTAAATAGGGTGTATAGGCTATAGGGTGCATGCCCTATAGCGCGCTCACCCTATGGAAGTCATAGATTTCCATAGTGTGCATGTCCTATAGTGTGCATGCCCTATAGGGTGCACACAGTTGGTAAGGTATTGGAATTTACCAATCCTAAGGTTTGGATTTGCCTTGGATATCCAACCCAAAGGCTTGGAGGTTTCAAATAGGCCTGAGATGTGTCTTTCGACAAACATACAAAAAAATGAAAACTTTTTTTGTGTGCTCTTCGTCAGGTTTACTCATGGTTCAATAACGTAAAAATCAGACAATGTGATATTGTATATCTCTCCGTTTTCTATCTAAGCATATAATTTATTTTGAATTCTTATTATGTTAAGTTTTTCATCTCTAATTTCTTTTGTGTGTATGTCTATTTTTTGTAAAAAACCATGTAGTATTTCGAGCATAGATTTTGGCTTGTTCATCAAATTTTGCAACAAGTTACATTTTTAGAAACTAGACTCCATTCTACACACTTTAAAAAAAAAAAGAAAATTTGATTTTCGATTAGTTTTAAATGATTTCTAGGGGCAGCACATAGAAATTTCATGTTTGCAGGATGTGTGCACTTCATAAATTCATCAAAAATTATACATTCATCAAAAAATTAGCAAAAAAATCTGGGATAAACTAGGTGGTGTTAGCTAAATTCTCACTTGAGTGATTAAAAAAAATAAAATAAAAAGTTAAAATTTTAGGGGGAGCACACTAGATGCTATGTTATGTTTTTTCACAAAAAATAGGACCACTTTTTGTGCTCCCCCTTTTTGAGGGCCTTAATCTGCACCATTTTCAAAATAAATTTGTAGTTTAGGAACTAGATTTAGAGTATTACAACTCTTATTCTTGTTGCATCTTAAAATTTTGAGTCTAACTATCTTCAATTTCTTGTTGAAGGTCAGAGTTTGCTGATTTTAGGAAAAAGTGGCATCTTATACCCCCTTTTTGGTCCCCCATGTTTGTGCACTTACCCTCAACTTGGTAATAACATCTTTGCTGATCCAATCATGCCATCTCAAAATAATATCCCAACCAATTATCAACCTCAACATCTTTCTCAGGAACCACATGATGAAAATTCCCCTATGGACTCTATTGAACATGAGCCTAGTAGAGATGACCAAAAAAGTTTTCTTATGAGACAATTTAATGTGCTCTAGTCTTTTGAGGAAATCCTCCTATAATTTTCTCAATGAAGTGCATTGTTTAATCATGGAACATGTGGGGTTTGACTATCCTTGCTCATAAATACCAGGTCAAAAGTTATATCCATAATCATAAAATTGATGTTCTTATGTTACAAAAAGTTAAAGTTGGCATTTTCCATCTTGATGTTACCCTTTCAAACATTTGGCCACATGCTTAGTTTCTCCATACCAATCATACGAATGGTGGTGGTGGTGTTGTCTTGGTCCTTTCTCCATGGTTAGCTAAGTATATTGTGGCTATTGGCTCAGATCAAAATAATCATTTTGTTTGGGATACTACTCTCATAAATGACAAGCTTATGGAGTTTTATTTGATTTACACCCCTAACTCTCCTACTAGGAGAGCTTCCCTTTGGGAGTGGCTTCACACTAGTCTTCCCAATGCAGAGTGGGTATTGGGAGGTGACTTCAACATGTTGGAACATCCTTATGACCATAGTTGGGATGGATCTTCTCACCTTTGTCAGTTTGAATTTGAAACTTGGACATTGACACAAAACTCCCTTTGTGTACATGATCCTCTACTGGACAAACACATTATTCTCATGCCTCAGTGGTTCATGTAGGGTAACTAAAGAGAATAAAGTTTAAGAAAAATGAGTGGGCTAGACTGCTTTTACATTTCGCCCAATTGCCACATCCTCCCATCGCCTGATGGTCATCTTATTTCTTAAAATCCTTCAACTACCTTCTCTAGCCATCTCCCTATATTCACTATGCTATCACTCTCAAATTCATCACCTTTTTCCAAAGACCTACCTTTTAAATTTAATGTTTCCCATCTCAAAAATCAGGTCTGCATAGATGGTCTTTTGGCTATTTGGAAAGCCCAGCCTAAATCACAACAAGATAGTTGGATTAATTGGTGGAGGAAAAATATAGAGAGGTGTTCTTCCTTCCTTCATAATTATGGAAGGAGAGTGGCTGCAACATGTCATAGAACTAAGAAATCCATTAAAGGAGAACTAGAACATGGAAGGTCATGTTTGGCTTATGATCCATGTAATATTTCTCTTTAGCAAAATGTGGCCAAGGATGAAAATATGCTTCAAAAAATAGATGCTTACAAAGGAAACGGTGCCCAGATTCATGCACGCCTTCAATAGATTAATGATGGTGACTGTGGATCCAATTTTTTCTTCCAATATCTTAATCACAAGCATAAGATGGAGCACTTCTTAGCAATTGAATTTTCTAATGGAACCTTGCAAACTAATCACTGTGACATTATGAATATCTTTTATGAGCACTTCAAATACCTTTTTGATGAAACATAAACTAAGGATATTATCCACCCCATCCTTAAGGAGAGTGTTGTTGGATGTATTCCTAAAAAAATAGAGCCCGAGTACATCCAATTTCTTGATCATCTACTTTCCATAGAGGAAATTGATGCCACTCTTCAACGCATGGCTTTAGAAAAAAGTCCACGAATTGATGGTCTCCCTGTGGAATTTTATTGAGCTCTTTGGCCTCACATTCAAGATTTTTTCTATAATGTCTACCTTGAGGGAGTTGAAACTAGATCATTAGGAAAGGTGATTAACCAAGGGTTGATTAAACTTATTCCAAAATGCAAAGAGGAGGACACTATTAATGGATGGTAGCTGATTTTCCTCCTTAATACTTCTTATAAAATAATAACTAAATCTCTTGCACAAAGAATAAAATACATTTCTCAAATGATTGTACAATCGAAACAAATGGGCTTCTTGGGAGGATGATTTATCCTTGACATTTTTGGTTCTTGCATGGGAAACAACTGAATGGGCCCAAAATTATACTCAAGGTGCTTTTATAATTAAGATTGATTTTTATAAAGATTAGGACAGCATCCGCTGGCCTTTCATCCTTAATGTGCTAAAATGGCTTGGATTTGGGCCTAAAGTATGTCAACGAATCAATATGCTTTTTAAAAATGCTTCTGCTAGAGTTGTTGTTAATGACATGTTGTTTCTGTCATTCCCCTTGCAATAATCCATCAGATAAGTTTCTCCCCTTTCATCTTCCCTTTATGTCCTTATAGCTGATGCTCTTGGATATTTTCTTTGGCATGCCCTTTAGAATAGACTTATTCAAGGTATTTTGTTGCCAAGCTATTCTACAACACTTTCTTCTCATTTTGTAGATGATAATATGTTAATAAAAAATTATGTGGAGGAAGTGACTAATGTTTTGGATATATTGCGTATTTTTTGCACCATTTTAGGGTCCAAGCTAGCCATGCATAAAATTGAATTCATAATGACCCACCTAAATCCCTGACCCCTTTGGATTCCTAGTGAATGGCCTGAGGTGAAACATGGCACCATCACTAGATACCTTAGTGTCCATTTTGGCATTGGAGTTTCACTTAAAGAGATATGGTCTTGGTTCATGCATAAAATAGAAAACAAGTTTATGAATTGGGCCAATAAGTTCCTCTCCATGGCTGGTAGAGTCCAAGTCGTCAATAAGATCATGTTAGCTAGTCATTTTTTATCTCTTCTTGCTAGCTTCCCTATAAAACTTGCTACACTCAGCTGACTCAACTTATTAGAAGGTTCCTTTAAAATAACTAGGGAAACAACAAAGGTTTTTCGATCACTTCCTAGACACATTGCATCCAACCAAGAGATAAAGGAGGGTTGGGAATTATCGATCCCTACACACAAATCATTTGTCTCAATATAAAATGAATTGTGAGAGATTTGGATGGAGACACTCCTTGGAAGCATCTTGTTCAATACCATATTCAAACAAGTACTACTGATCAATCATGGAATTTGGTTTATTGGAAAGATAAACTCCTTTTGGCTTCTTATTTTAAAACTCATGGTTTAGATCCCTTTAATCCCATTTGGAGAGCTTGGAAAATTACCTCAAGAAAATTAATTTGGTATGATCAGACCTAAAGTCATGGTTTGAGTTTCGCTTCCTCTTCCTTTTGATGGAACTGACTGGTCCAAGAAAATAATAGTCCTCTAGCTACTATAAGAAACCTCAAGGGAAGAAACCTATTTAAAAAGTTGTTTGTATCTTTCATGATTTATGGGACCCTTTGAGGTTTGACTAAAAAACATGGCAGCAAATCAAGTCACAGTTTAAATTGTCCTCAGTTTACAAAAGATCAATCCAAAAAACTCAATAACTTGTGAGACCCTAGTTGTGGTGCCTTATGTACACTCCATGTCATGATAATTTCCTTAATTATTAGAAATGGCCCAAAAATCATTACTTTTGAAGTTTCATGCTTAGATATGTGTATGAGAAGCTCCTTCCTTTCATTCCATTTTATCATTGACTAAATACCAAGTGGCATTGCAACCTCAAAATCTCATCATGGAACAAGTCAGGCTCTCTCATCTTGAAGTCTAAAGAAGATTCTCAAGCCCAACTGCTAGCATGTAAAATTCTCCGTGTCAAAATTCATATAGGTGTCTGGATTTCATTTATCAACCCCACTCCATCCCACCCCTTCTGCCTTAAAAAAAATCCTATCAAGCATGCCTTTTGGTTCTTCCCTCATGGCCAACAACTCTTGAAGTTCCTCTTCTCCATTTTCCCTACATTATTTCCTTAAGCTTGGTCCTAGAAAAATGCCCTTCTTGGTCTTTCCTTGACCCTAACATAATCATGCAATATTTCAGACACATTATCCTTAAGCACATTTGGAGAATTAGATGTATGGCTTCCATTTCAAGAACTTCACTCTTGCCAAGTAGAATACTTGATGATCACCTCAAATTTCTCTCTTCTACTCCTTACTCTTCAAGCTTCTCTCTAGGCCAATGTTGGGATTAGAAGATCACTTGTTGACCTTTAGACTCAACTCACTATGTTTGAAGAAAAGTGCCAATGAAAGGTGCCTTTAATAATGCCAACCATTTATGTCCCCAACAAATACCTACAAAATGTCAGATTCTATGATTTCTATGGTCAATCTCCACTCCATTAATTTAAGCAATAGATGGGAATGGACAATAGTATCACTAGCCCACAAAAATAGTCACCTATTGAAGAAAGAAAGGGGTTGAAAAAGAATAAGAGCAGTGATAGTGCGGAAGTGATTCATTGTTTGAATCAGGAAATGGATAAAATAAGCATATTTTTAGCAAGATTTCAGATTCTTCCAACCCTCCAAATGAGTTGAATTTGTTTAGGCCCTTGTTGAGATCTCCAACCTCATAACATAAGCTTCCAATAATTGGAAAGATCTACCTAGCACCTCAGAGGATCTTTGGGAACAACATGGTTACTATTTTATTGTACTATTTAAATGGTTTCATATCTGATGGAAACAAAAAAAATACTATAATTTGGACAACATTTTTACTTGAGTCCATGTACAGTTTATATATTTTCATTCTTGTTAATAAAATAACTTCTTTCAATAATAAAAAATAATATCTACACCAGTATTCAAAGTATACAAAATTATTATTCATTATAGGTATAGAAGATGATGTTTACAAAACAAAGAAAAGTTTCAAGTTCATAACTTATTTCCTGTGTGACAAGAACTTTCCACCATTGTTAAATCATACACCAATTTAAAAACATGTGTTTCATTTCTTAAAAGCTTCCAATATCTATATCTAGAACTATGTAGTGTTTGTATATGACACTTTATGGTTTATGCTCATATAGAATATTAATAATATATTTTTTAATAAAGAAGTTAGCTTGTACATTGGATCTTACAAAAACTCTTTCATCTTTTGATTTCAAATGCATTAAAGCTAATATGCAACCTTCATATTTTGGTTATTCCATGAATTCCAAGAAATAGTTTGCACACCTTTCTTCTTATCCTCTTTAGCTTAAAAAAGTTCTATGTTCATATAAGTGAATTTGTTATATTAGACATCCCATTCAATGATTTCTTCTTTTAATAATATAAAATAATAATTAAATGATATCACATACTTTAAAAAGATTATAATACTATAGACAAATGGTTTCAAAAGCTAACCTAGTACATGTGTAATTTTAGTGAGAGAAAAAAGACAATTTCATGTATCCCAGTACACTAGCATGATTGACTATCTCCTAACATTAAAAATCTACAAATTATATGAATAGGAATATGCTTTTTTTTGCTTCCTATTAGGATTAACAAGACAAAAATAGCAGTTACATGCAAATATAACCAATATCAAAAAATAATAAACCACATAGAAGAGAACATAAGAAATAAAGATTTAATGTGGTTCACCCAATCCTTGGGCTACGTCCACCAACAACGAGTCCAATATTATTATTATCCAGCGATTACAACCTGATTAAAATCCGCAATCCATTACAGCTCAATACCACCACAAGAAGTTACATAAAAACATCCATCATATTGAAATCCCTAGTCCTAAGCCATTATAACAAGATTTATGTCGGTTAACAAGTTAACCCTAAAATACTTGACGATTCAACCTAGGGAAAGACTTGATGAGTCAACCTGGAGAAATGTTTGACATGTCAACTCAAAAATGCTTGACGAGTCACCACAAAGCCAACAATCTCCCACTTGGGGACTAATCAGGCTCCACACCAAACAACAATCTCCCACTTGGAGACTGATCTTGTAGCTAAACCACTACCCTGTGAAGCTTCCACTGGATCCAACCACCCTGGACTCAACTATTCCTTTATTATGTTTAGTCTAGTAGACCAACCGAAGTTGAACATGAGTTCAAATTCTCCCTTGTTACTGCCTTTGTAAAAATATCTACTAGATTATCATCTGTATGTATCTTTTTCAGCTTTAACTACCCATCATCCAAAACTAATCGAATGAAATGGTACCACAATTGTATGTGTTTTCTCTTTGAGTGCAAAGCATAATTCTTCGCAAGATAAATGGAGCTTTGGCTGTCTATATAAAAGTAATTATCCGTCAGTGGTTGTCCCAATTCTTCCATGAAGAATTGAAGCCATTTTATCTCCTTAGTTGCCTCTATAGCAACAACATACTTTGCCTCTGTAGTGGATAAAACAACCACCTTTTGTAGTCAAGAAACCCAACTCACTAATGTCCCACCAACAATAAATACATAGCCTATAGTACTCTACCTGCTATCTATATCTCCTACCAAATATGAGTCAACATAGCCTTGTGTAGTAGTAGTAGATCCCCCAAAGTGTAAACACTTACTGGATGTACCTCTCAAATATTTGAGAATGCATTTGACTGCATTCCAATTCTCAATCCCAGGGTGAATCATATATCGGCTAATGAGTCCCACTGCATGTGTAATATCTGGCCTAGTATATACCATAGCATACATTAAGCTCCCTACAGCTAAAGCATAAGGTACCTTGGAAATTTTATCCTCCTCTTATGGTGTCTTAGGACACATCTCCTTAGTCAATTTCAAATGACTAGGCAAAGGTGTGTTGAAATATTTGGCATTCTCCATAGAGAAACATTGCAACACCTTCTCAATATAATCAGCCTGAGATAAAGTCAATTTCCTATTATTCCTATCTCTGTAGATTTTCATACCAAGGATTTGTTTTGCTGCCCCCAAATCCTTCATAGAAAATGAATGTGCCAGCTGTTATTTCAACCCCTTAATGCGATCCATGTTAGAACCAGCTACAAGCATATCATCAACATATAAACATAAAATAATGTAGCTATCATCATCCAACATCTTAAAGTAAACACAATGGTCAGAATGACATTGACTATATCCATGCTCATTCATAAAAGTGTCAAATTTAATATACCATTACCGAGGTGCTTGCTTCAAGCCATATAAACTCTTCTACAATCTGCACACCAAATTCTCCTTACCCTTGACCTCAAATCCTTATGGTTGTACCATATATATTTCTTCATCCAAATCACCATGAAGAAAAGTTGTTTTAACATCAAGCTACTCTAAATGCAAATCTTTAGTAGCCACAATACTTTAAAAAATACGAATATAAGTCATTTTAACAACTAGAGAAAATATCTCATCAAAGTCAATACCCTTTTTCTGTGCAGATCCTTTGATGACTAATCTGTCTTTAAATCTTTTCTTACCTCCATCCTCTTCTTTCAGCCTATAAACCCATTTATTCTATAAAGCCCTTTTACCTACAGGTAACTTACATAAATCCCAAGTTTGATTTTTCAACAAGGAGTCCATTTCCTCTATCATTGTAAACTCCCACTAAAGATTTGTATCCACTTGTACAACTTCATTATAACATTCAGGTTCACCAGCATCTGTTAATAAAATAGAATACAGAGAGAGAGAGAGAGAGAGAGAGAGAGAGAGAGAGAGAGAGAGAGAATCTTTCTGGAGGTCTACTTAGCCTTGTTGACCGTCTAAAATTCACTAGGGTTTGTGCTATATTTTTTTTGTTGTTGCAGAGCATAAGGAACTACTAGAACATCATATTTTGGAGTATCATCCAGTACTACATAATCATTTTCTTTATTCTCATGTTGCTGCAATAGATGTTTGTACAACACTTTCTCATTGAATATGACATCCTTGCTTCTTATAATTTTATGATTTTCAAAATCCCAAAGCCTATAACCAAATTCATCAATGCCATATCCAAAAAACACACATTTCTTTGACTTAGCTTCCAGCTTGGTTCTATTTTTAGAATCTATATGTGAAAAAGATGCACAACCAAAGGTTTTGAGAAAAGAATAACTCACCTTCTTACCAGTCCATGCTTCCTCTAGAATACCATAGTCCAAAGGAGTAGAGGGACCTCTATTGATTAAATATACATCTATATTTACGGCCTCTTCCTACATGTTTAAGGGCAACCTACCATGCAACCTCATACTCCTTGCACACTCCATTATTATCCTATTCATGTGTTCAACCACTCCATTTCATGTGGAGTCCTTGGTATAATTTTCTGCCTATGAATACCATTAGAGGAACAATAATCTTCAAATTCTATGCTGGAATACTCACCACCATTATCAAGTCTGAGACATTTTAGCTTTTTACCAGTCTCATTCTCAATCAAGCATTTCCATTTCTTAAAAGTTTGAAATACATCAAATTTCTGTTAAAGGAAATAAATCAATACTTTTCTTGTTGCATCATCTATAAATGTAACATAATATAGAAAGCCACCAAGGGAAGATACCTGAGCTGGTCCCCATACATTTGTATGTACAAGCTCTAATTTCTCATTTTTCTTTTCCTTCCCACTCTTTACAAAACTAGTTCTCTCTTTTGTTTTCCATACACACAACTTTCATAGAAATCCATATTGACACATTTTAGACAAGGTAAAAATTTCCTTGAATGAAGTAATTTCATACCTTTTTCACTCATGTGCATGAGTCTATTGTGCCAAAGTGTTGTGTCAGAATCTACAACAACTGTTTGATGTTCTTCATGTTCAACTGCAACAACTGTTCCTGAACATTCATTTTCTTCTAAAACAATTAAAGTAGAAGGAACAGTATGACTTGTACAAAGATATAAGATGCCTACTTTGACACCTTTTTCTACTACTAAGGAACCTTTTGAAACCTTCTAATTTCTATCATTAAAAGTAACTGTGCAATCCTCATCACCCAGTTGCCTTGCTGAAATTAAATTCCTACTTAGCCTTAGAACATGTCTTACCTCTTGTAGTAGTCAATGATTCCCATTCTGAAACTTAATCTTAATTTTTCCCTTTCCAACTATCCGATAGGGTTCATTATCTCCCAAATAAACTAGCCCAAAATCCCCTTGGACATAATCAAGAAAATAACCTCTATGGGGTGTAGCATGAAATGAAGTCCCATAATCTAAAACTCATGAATCATCAATACTTTCTAAAGAAAGAATCAAAGCATTCTCTTCAGATTTATTACTTACCACATTTTCCTCCTTGTTACCTTCTTGTTTGTCTCCTTTACTCTTCTGAGACCAGCAATATTTCTTCTTATGACCTAGTTTTCCATAGTACCAACAATCATTTGGCCCTTTGGATTTGAACCTCTTTCCCTTTGATTTTCCTCTTGATTTTCCATGATTTCTAGAATTGTTTCCTCTCTAATTGGTTCTACCTCTGCTTTGTGCATTTAAGACACTACATGATGTGCATCCACCTAAGCTTTTCCTATGAATTTCCTCACTCATAATAACACCAACAACATTATCAAATTTTAGGACTATGTTAGAGCCAGAAACAAAGTTACTAACAACCATTACCAAGCCATTCCAACTTTTAGGCAAAGAACACAAAATTAAGAGAGCCCTGACTTCTTCATCAAAAATAACATTAAAAAAAGATAATTGACTGGTAACTGTATTAAACTCATTTAAATGATCAGCAACTGACCCACCTTTCACCATTTTCATATTAAACAAATGCTTCATGAGAAATACCTTGTTTGAAGCAGAGGGCTTTTCATACAACTTTGCTAGGGTTTGCATCAAATCTTCAGTCATCTTTGCTTGTGTAATATTGAATGCCACTGATTGTGCTAGGCATAATCAAATACTACCAAGAGCCTTTCTATCAAGAATATCCCAGTCCTCATCAGATATTGCTGACGGTTTCTTGGATTTTCCTTCCAATGGCCGCCATAGATCCTTCTGATAGATATAGTCCTCCATTTGCATTTTCCATAACTGAAAGTTCTTCCCATTAAAATTGTAAACCTTCAACCTACCCTCATCTTCCATTTCTCCCACTCAATCATGAGACTCCCACTAAACTGTGAGATCTTCCTGCAAATGATAACTAAAAAATAGCCTCACTTTGATACCACTTGCTAGGATTAAAAAGACAAAAATATGTTTAGTTACATGAAAATATAACCAATATCAAAAAATAATAAACCACACAGAAGAGAACATAAAACACAAAGATTTAACATGGTTCACCCAATCCCTGGGCTACATCCACCAACACCGAGTCCAATATTATTATTATCTAGTGATTACAATTTGATTACAATCCACAATCCCTTACAACTCAATACCACTGTAAGAAGTTACATAAAAACATCCATCATACTAAAATCCCTAACCCTAAGCCATTATTACAAGACTTATGTCGGTTAACAAGTTAACCCTAAAATACTTGACGAGCCAACCTAGGGAAAAATTTGACGAGTCAACCTATGGAAATGTTTGATGTGTCAACTCAAAAACGCTTGACAAGTCACCACAAAGCCAACAATCTCCCACTTAGGGACTGATCAAGATCCACACCAAACAACAGTTCCTTCTAAATTCCTTTATGTGGAGAATACATTTGATATTGAAGACCTTTTAAGAGTGTAATTGCATGCCATCCATATTTTATATGAATAAAATAATAAATAATTTAATTTAATTTAATTAATAATACAACCTAGTTATTAAGATTAACACAAGGAAAGCGTACCAAAATGGGGTTGAAAATAGTAGCCAAATGAGATAAATAAAAAGGACACGATTGTGTTATACTAAGCATGTGTTATGGTTTGATAAACACCAAGCCATGAAGAGCATACATTATATAATGTATCACATTAAATAATCTTGCATTGTTTTAGTTTACAATGAAAAAATGTCTCATCCAAACTAATAACCACCAAACTTGTTATTCATACCGTGCTTGAGTATTGTATAGGAGGAAAATTCTGATCACATTCTAAATACCAAAGAGAATTACCAATTTTTGATGGATTTTATTTTCTAATTCTATATCATAGGAGATGTAAGTGGTCAATATCTTTCATATTTTATTCAAATCTTTTTAGATTTTTATAAATTTTAATATTTGTAGAATACACTTCTAATTTTTTCTCTTTACTAGACCTCTAAACCATAGTCAAAATCTAAATTAGATGGGGAAATTATTACATGTACATCCATAAAAATGGGCACTACAAAATCTTTTGATAATATCTGTTTTAGATCTAGTATGCATGAAAATGGTTACCCTCCTTAAAGTTGAAGATGTGATTTGTGAAGCATTATCATCAACCTTTTAATGCATAATTAGGGCTATAATACTTTACAAAAACTCCTCAACATGATAAATAGTTGTTAGGAATACTTTATGCTCTATTGGTTAATATTATAAAATACACATAGGGGAATGATAGATAATAAGAGATATTAATAGGACTTGAATAGGATGAGCTATACTAAGGTGATAAGATATGGCTACAAAGAGATACTAGGAAATAAAGAGAATTATGGTTGCATAATGAAACTAGATTAGGATAGGTAAATAGATCATAAGGTTAAATATAAGGAGATATTTGGATAAAAAGTGAATGGGGAGATGATAATAGGATAATATTAGGAGGGTATATGTGTATATGAAGAATTAAGAGGGGATATTGGGATGAAATCAGGATGGGATAAAAGAATGATATCAAGATAAAAAAATATGGGATGGGATTAAGAGGGAATAAATGAGCATATGATGAGTTAGGAAGTTTCTAGGGTTAGACTATTAGACATGAGGTGAACACTTGAGGATGGAAAAGAGATTTGGTCAATAATAAGTGTAACTTTTTTTTTAATGTAAGGGTATTTGTACAGAATGAAGTATGGATATGGGATGTATGAGGTAGAAATCATAAATTTACAAGACCACGAGGGGATAATGTCACATAAGGTTAAACAAGGGAGGGGATAATGGAATGCGAATACTTTATAGGATAATAGATTATAATTTGAACTAGTTTCTATATTAGTTTGATGGGTTAGGATATAGAACATAGAGTGAACTATTAGAGATTAATTAGATGAGATTAAAAGGGAGTAAAGTTCAACATAATGTGAATTAGGAGATGATAATGAGACAAGAAAAGATAACATAATAGATAAAAGGGTTAAATAAGAGAGACAAATGAGATGAGAATAGAAAGGGATAATGAAGCATATGATGGACTAGACATGATATGATATTATAGAGCTTGGGGTAAACTATTAGAGATTAATTGGATGAGATTAGGATGGAATAATGGAATATATGGTAAATTAGGAGGTATCTAAGGTTTGAGTATAGGATAATTGAAGTGGGCTATTTAAATGTATAATAATGAAGGAGAAGAGAGTTGGTCAATAATGAGTGGAAGGAAAGGTTTCTTGTAAGGGTATGTCTATAGGATTAGATATGAAATGAGGTTCTCTAATATAAGAGGAGGTGTGAAAGGTATAGATATGTTTTTTAAAATGGGTAGAATGTGTGTGATGGTATAAATGAAATAAATAGGGGGGAGACATTTCTAGGGATGCTTTCTTAGAGGAGCCATTATTTGTAGTCATCAAACCATCAACATTGGAAACTATTGGGTTAAAGTTGGCCAATGCCATTGAAAATTACAAATCGTGTAATAAATGTGGTATGAGATAAGGAAAGACAATATAAAAATCCAAATTACATAGAGAATAGGTGAAACCCCTAGCATAGAATGTTCTCCATATAATATATGATAATATATTTTTATATATTATATTATTGCATATTTTGGCTCTTGTAGGGTTTTGTATTTTCTTGACACATTGTTTGTTACTATCATTGTCTTACATCAACATACCATATTAACTACGACAGCTCTTTTAGTTTTATAATGGCCTCAACTAGCCTTAATGAAATAATTATTTCTAGTGTTTAATCTTTGGCAACTATTGATAATGGATCCTCCAAACAAGCATCCCCATAAATTTAAGCTCAAATATTTTCATGAGGTAAGCCTTTTGATAAACTTGAAGATGTGGTTTTTCCCATTTGGGATTTTGATAGTTCATGTTAATGGTTAAAGGAGCATAATCTTATAGGATATTTTTTTGGGATAGACACCCCCCCCAAACAAAAAAAAAAAAAAAACCATGCTCAAGGATTGGGTTGACAAGGCATGGCCCCCTTGTGGGATCTACCTTGATGATGTCCAAAACTTGAAATAGGTTTTAAAATCTTTAATTTTTTCTAAAGTTATCCATGTTTAGGCCATCTTTCAAAACAAACCTGGTATGTGGGTCATCTTTACTAATTTTCTAGCCTCAGTCTCAAGACTTTTCTATCTTAGATGACAAAACCCCATATTTTTGTTTGGATATAATTTTTGGGATGGCCTTCATCATGTAGGCCTTTTTTACTATATTGCTACCTATATCATAATAGGTTGCTTGTGTTGAGCCTAACTAGTTTTTATCATACTTGGACACAAAAATGGGTTTGTATTGAGGTGAAATTATCTCATGATATCAAAGAGATGACTGACATTTAGATAGGTCTTTGTTACGACCACAATATGCTCTATCTAAAGTTTTCTAATACTTGTTTCTTTTTTCATTCCTCTAAGTATAAAATTAAGGATTTCCCATTGGCTATTCTAAGGGCTAAGTCCCCTCCACAGGTTCCAAACCCTCTATAGATTCTAGAGGTTTCCAAGTTAGAGGAGAATTGGATGATAGTGACTTGTAAGATGAAATCTTCCACATGCATAAGTGTACAAAACAAACCCCATGAGAAAGATGTCATGTAGTCATAGCCACCACCACCAGTTCCAAATCCTTTTGAGAAGGGGAAGGTTGATTTTGATTTTTCTATTGATTAGGTTTTTGTTCATTCTACCTTTGGGTGAGCACCTTATCCAAATTTGGTGCTCTCTACTTAGTTGCATAGCTTGCCTTGTTCTTGTAGCTCTTCTGGGCATGTGAAGGAAGGAAAGATTATTCTACAAAAGTGAAGGAACAAGTTACCTAGATTTCTAAAAGATTCCAATTTCTTTCAAAATTATTTCTCCTCTCTCAAGGATGGTGATGTTATGCAAGACTTCCACCCATTAATATCCTTTCATGGAATGTCTTAGGTCTCACTAACCTTGCTAAGATGTATTCTATGTGGGATACTCGATTGTATCATGATAAAAATACAATCATTTTTTTCATTTACCTGTTGTCAATCTCTTTAAGTTACACCAAACTCTGAGGTTACCCTTTTAGATAGCTTTCCCATTAAGTTAAGCATTAATTGGTAACTGAGTCTAGATAGCTTTCACAAGTAGCCCTTGGATACCCACTAGTGGTGGTACTATCATAGGTAATGCATTAATAAAGCATCACTTGTGTACCCCACTCAAATTCATACAAGAAATATCAAATCAATTTAAATTCATTTTAGTGGATTTCAATGTTTAAATTTTTTGTTTTAAAAAAAATTGATGAAATTTTAATATTTTGAAATTTTCATTTAACCGCCTATAGGAGGTACAATGGCTTGAGAATTAAGGGGTTATGAACCAATGACAATTCCACCTCCAGTGGGTCAATAGACTTTCACATGTAGACCCTATCGATACCTACAGGTATCGTCGGGTATGGAGGTCTATAGACTCCTCTCTCCCCACCCCTTATGCCCCTTGCACTTCTCCTTTTTTCTATTATTTTTTAAATGATATAAAATATTTTTAACCACATGGGAAATATTTTTTTTAAATTATGATGATTGCAAATTTAAAGTTTGTACATGAACATACAAACTAAGTATTTTTACCCTTTTCCAAATTTGGCCAAATATAGAAATTTTAATGCCAATCTTAATTTTTTGGACCTTGTGGTTGCAATGGTGTTGTATATTTTCTCCAAAGGGTCATTTGTAAAATCTCCCCATCAAAACTCTAATAATGAACACTCAAAAGAAACCCATTTTTCAATAAATATTCATAATCTTATACAAAATTTTCTCCAACAAGGATTATAAAACCACAACCATGGTTATGATGCCAATTTTAAGGAAATTTTAACCATACAATGACAATTTCCACATAAACCAAGCAAGAAAATATGCCAAAAAGTTCTTAAAATCCATATGCAAAAGAATAGATAACATGCCATCAATGATGACACAATATATATCCTAAAAAGATATCAAGAGGGAAAAAACCTAATAGCTAAAATGAACCATCACCCATGTATTATTCAACAATGAAATTATTGATATACATCTTTAGAATCCTCCACTAACACTGTGTAAATAAAAGTGATCTACAAGCACTCCATGTGAAAACATATGTAATCATACATCCCTTATCGTGTTTCAAACCCACATAAATGCTAAAAAAAGAGGATCCCTCAACCCCTTACAAATAGATGGCCAAGTATCCAACCTTAGACAATTGTCCATGTATTTTCTTTATAAAACAAGCTCACATAAAACCACCAAGTGGTATTACATTAAACCATGTGACTAAAATGAAAAGATTACAAAATCATTAACTTGTCATTTCATATTGAGTACTAAGTTTTCACTCTTTAGTTGTATTCTCCAATATTAAATTAAATAGTTTTCCCATGAGAGACCCACATTAAATATTTTCCAATGTTACATATAACACATAAAGTGGGTCAAATGATGTCAACTTGTAGTGATACATATCCCTAGCTCCCCTAGGTGCACCACACAAACAATGATAAATTATAAACTATAATCATTATGCAAGGTGTATAAAACCTAAACCCAACACTTATACCTAAGATTTTCCTTGTCAAATGAGAAAATATTCTCCATTGATTATTCTCCCTCTCTCAACCCAATATTTGAGATGCTCTCATCAAGTGGGAGAGCTTAACCCATACAACCCAATTCAACATGAGACAAAACATATTCGGAGAGAAACAATAGAAATCAACAATGTAATAATCCCATCTACAAACACCTACATGTATACATATTAAGAAAGAGAAGATAAGAGAACTTGGGTGCCTGCCTCTTCAAGTTCATGTAGAGCTCTATGATTCAAATATAACTTATTCATAGTCGTCTTTCTCACAAAACCTAGCTTAAAAAATGAAAATGAATCAAAAACCAAAAATACCTTCTCTATCCTAGGATGATAAATATAAATCCAAATTAGATTTAAGTTACTATGTTGATTTTTTATTTTATATTTCATTGTTTATGTCGAAAGTCATCATTTTTCTATCATTTAACTTAATTCATTTATACACACTTCACAATCTCAATTCTATTTTAATAAATGAATTAAATTCTAAATGTTCAACTTTCCTATCAAGACTATAGCTGAATTTGATTGGTGCTCAAATGATAGAAAAGTGAGATTTGAGATCTAAGTTCTAAGTTCATATTCTTAGGTTAAGATCTTATTTTCTCACATATCACTATAATCATAAGGTAAATTGTCACCCATACAAGAAGATCCACCAAACTGTTATAGAAAGTGTACAAGGTAGCCTTACAACATTCCAATTTGTTAAAACAACATAAGGCACACAAGATTTAAAGATTTTCTAGTTTATAAAAAATGTGAAAAAAGAAAAAAGAAAAAAAAAAGAGATGGTGAGGCTTTTCAGTATGTGAAAAAATCAATGTTCAAGAAGAGTAAAAAAATAAAATCAAAATTCAAATTTTAATTGGGATGAAAGACGTTAAAATTAGCTATGCCCCTTCTAGTTATAACTTGCGAAGAAAGACGTGGGAGACAAGGCGAGAAGGAGTCAGAGAAGAAAAGTAGAAAAATTCAGAGAAGAAATGTAGACTGTTTTGAATGGTTGAATAGATTTTCCATCTATGACTTTGCATCTATAATTAGAAAGAACGTAAGGTTGTAGAGATATACGTGTAACAGATGATGAAGATAGTTATTAAGAAACATCCAAGACATGATAAGCAGGAAAAGTAGAACAAGATAGAGACAAAAGAATCGATTCAAAATAAATTACCCTTTGGACTATAATATACAACTGTATTTGATGTTTGTATAGATTTTCCTTCGACTGTATGACTTTGCATCAAAAATTTTGACTTCACCATGTTAATCTCTATTGAGCATTTAAGGTTGTCATTAGTATCAAAAGATGTCAAACAGATCAGTCGGTAACTTATATTGAGTTGGTCAGTAACTACAAGCAAGATAGAGCAGTCGGTAAAGCCTTTACACCGAGCAGTACACAGTTTACCGAGCACTAGCAGACACTAACACCAATAGATAGTAAACACCGAGCATCGTAGTATACACCGAGCAGTCTATACAATGTTTATTGATGATCACAAAAAATGACATAGTAATCAGAAATGGCACATTCTTCTATGCAGACAGTTATAACAAATCATAAAATGGTTTACCAAGATTGAGGAGCATTTATTGTAAAAGATATTCATTAAATGAAATGTTTATCTTATTTGTAATATTTGATCTAGGTTAATTTTGCACCATAGATCTTAGGGTTATGATTATTTTTGTAACCTAATTTTTTGCTTAAGCGGCAAAATAGAACACTAAATATTCTGTATGATCACACCACTTTATGAGGTTGTTGAATTGATATATATGAATCATAGAGCACTTGAAGTCATTTCCTAACTTCAAGTCAATCAATTTTGGAGAATAGAATAGAGTATCGAGCAGATTCAAAGAAGGCTACCAAGCAGAATAGAGAAAATACACATCACAGTCAAGGTGATATTTTATCTAAGAATTATAAGATCTATTTCAGACAATTGAGTGTCAATTAGCAGATAATATTGCATATTACTTTCTGACAATTGTAATAGAGCTTTGTATAAATCTCTTAACAGAGTAGACTTAACAGTCTTTTGTAAATCTCTTAACCGAGTGCACACTTCAGTAGTGTTGTTAAAATCATATAACTAGGTAGATCTAGTTGATCTGATATGTGACTCCTAATAGGGTGAGATCACCAGAAGTGATCAAAACTTGTAGCCCTAACAGGCAAACTTTTTCTATCTACAATAGTGAAGAATTTGTGGGTGTCATCCCCACCGCAGTTTTTACCCTCTAACAAGGGTTTCTACGTTACCAAAATACTTGTGTTATGTGATTGTCATATTTATTTCATGTTGTTTACTTTCTTAAAATTAACTAGATGATTGATTTATGCAATTAGATACAAGTCACTTTGGTTGGTTATTACAGATTGCTAATATAGATTTGAAAGGTATTACAAGTGAAAGTTTTGAAGACACTGATTCACCCCTCTCCTCTTAGTATCTATCTCTCCTAATTCCAACTATAGAAGTCAGTGAAAAGATTAAAGGTTTAGAAGTAGAAATTCAATTGAATACATAAGTAGCTACCATAGAGCCAGATGCTTTTCTCAAGCATATTCACCGATTATAGGAACTCCGACGGCTGATAGCAGATTTAAGGAAACAAGAAGAGAAAATCATAGATCAAGTTACAGAGTTACATCAAGAACTCATTCCACACCTGAAGATTTATGAGGCACACATTGTCAAAGCTGAGCAATTAGTGGCAACACTAGATATTTCGGTGTTAGAAAATATCTTTGACATGCATGCGCAAGTCGGTCTTGAGCATATTTCTCTTACCAACTTGAAAGAGGAGTGGGACAGCCTCTTGGCCTCATTGGAGAAAACCCATCCATCAATTTTTGATAAGATGTAAGTATACAGTATAATTTTTTGTATTTGGCATTACTATCAAAAAGGGGGAAAACATGTATATATGCCAAATAGGTTACAAATTTTGATATGTATATTACATTCTACCAAGAAGCATGTACCGAGGGGGAGTACTTATGAAGTACTTAGAATGTTTGTTGAGGAGGATATGTATATGGTAGAGATATAAGGATTATATAGAATATTTTGTCTATATACATTTGGAGTTTTGATACTAATGCCAAAGGGGGAGATTTTTAATCTCTATTGAGCATTCAAGGTTGTCATTAGTATCAAAAGATGTCAAACAGATCAGTCGGTAACTTATATTGAGTTGGTTGGTAACTAGAAGCAAGACAGAGTAGTCGGTAAAGCCTTTACACCGAGCAGTACACAGTTTACCAAGCACTAGCAGACAAAGACATTGACAAACAGTAAATATCAAGCATTGTAGTATACACTGAGTAGTCTATACAGTGTTTACCGATGATCACAGAAAATCAGAAATGGCACATTCTTCTATGTAGATGATTATAATAGATCATAAAATCATTTACCAAGATCGAGGAGCATTTATTGTAAAAGATATTCATTAAATGCAATGTTTATCTTATTTGTAATATTTGATCTAGGTTAATTTTGCACCGTAGATCTTAGGGTTATGATTATTTTTGTAACCTAATTTTTTCCTTAAGCGGTGAAACAGAACACTAAATATTCTGTATGATCACACCACTTTATGAGGTTGTTGAATTGATATATATGAATCACGGAGCACTTGAAGTCATTGCCTAACTTCAAGTCAATCAGTTTTGGAGAACAGAACAGAGTACCGAGCAGATTCAGAGAAGGCTACAGAGCATAACAGAGAAAATACACATCACAATCAAGGTGATATTTTATCAGAGAATTAGAAGATTTGTTTTAGACAATTGAGTGTCAATTAGCAGATAATATTGCATATTACTTTCTGACAATTGTAATAGAGCTTTGCATGAATCTCTTAACAAAGTAGACTTAATAGTCTTTTGTAAATCTCTTAACCGAGTGCACACTTCAGTAGTGTTGTTAAAATCCTATAACTAGGTAGATCTAGTTGATCTGATATGTCACTCCTAGCAAGGTGAGATCACTAGAAGTGATCAAAACTTGTAGCCCTAACAGGCAAACCTTTTCTATCTGCAGTAGTGAAGAATTTGTGGGTGTCATCCCCACTGCAGTTTTTACCTTCTAACAAGGGTTTCTGCATTACCAAAATACTTGTGTTATGTGATTGTCATATTGATTTCATGTTTTTTACTTTCTTAAAGTTAACTAGATGATTGATTTATGCAATTAGACACAAGTCACTTTGGTTAGTTATTACAAATTGCTAATATAGATTTGAAAGGTATTACAAGTGAAAGTTTTGAAGACACTGATTCACCCCTCCCCTCTCAGTATCTATCTCTCCTAATTCCAACACACCATTCATCCTTAGCTCTGTTCATAGTGTAAGGGTAATGCTAAGTAGGGGACGTGTACTAGTAGTTGTTATTATTAATTTTGTATATTCATAGTCTAAATAATATACTGGGTTTCGATAATTTTTATTTTTGTTTGTTTGTGTACACTATTTAGCTACTTGAAAAGATTTTCTTTTGGCTCCTAGACATTAATGAAGCTCAATCTAGAAATTGTTAAGCATTGAAGGGTCAAAAAGTGCCCATTTCAAAGGTCGTCTGATACCTACATAAAGATGCTCCAATAATTACACACTCAAAATTGCCACTAGTTGTGAACAAATGTCCCATTAGTCATACACAAATGTCCTAGTAATGGCGCACAAATAGGCCAATTATGAACATGAAAAGCTAAAAAGTGATTGGCTACTAGTACATGTTAAACTTATCAATGGGTTTTTAGTTATCTTTTTTTGGGCTCCTTTAAAACTAGTAATTGGGGGATTGGGTGCATAAGGAATGCATGACTATTGGAACATGCTTGGCTACTTGTACTCTTCCCCTAGTTAAATCTCACCATACTTGAATAACATTGTATAACATTGCTTGTTAGAATCTTATAGTCAAACTTCATTTCAATATAAATTATATTTTTATAGTGTTCATCCAAGATTATCATAATCAAATGACTGAGAAATCAATGCATTATCTAAGGTTATTATTAAGTCATATAACTCTATGCTAACCATGGATGGTTGTTGTCATTGTATGCAATAAAATATTCATCTACAAATGTACAAAACAATGTTTGCAAAAGAGAAGAATGGTTGTAATTAACCACTTATTTAACACTCTAAAATTTCTTTTAAAAACATGACATGATACTTATTGTGAGTAGAGTACAAATGTATGTCTTGTGATATTGCAACCCTTATGTCATTGTGAACTACATATCATTATTCTATAACAACTACACATAGTCCTACAAAATTCTCCCAACTTCATATCACATCTAAGAACTTTATATAGACATCTACAACTCTTTTGTAAAATTTGCAAGAAAAAAATATATATTAACCAAACTTGCATGTATAAAATTACTTCATTTTTTATATTTATTTTATTAATGAAAATGATTATAATTATAAGAAATAAATATTAATTAGGTATTTACATATTTTTAATTGAGGGTAAAACATGTTTTAAAGGGGCACTAGAACCCTATATATATAAATTTTGATGGGATTCAAAATCTAAACACAACTAACTACAAAAGATATAGAACATATTAACAACAACCCAACTAATAGCTAAAAATGAAACAACCTATAAGATGAAGTTGAAGAGAAGCCCATGTCACAATAAGACAAGGCCAACACTCCTAATCTAGAGGTTTTGATAGGATCTCCTAGCTTGAAACATGGGTTTCACCATGGCTCCCATAATCTTTAAGAAAATTTTGAATAGGATCCCATAACCTTTAGGTTGGTTTTGAAAAATCTCCCACATCCTTAACACAAAAAGAGCCCTCAAAAAGGCACTTAATAATAACAAAAATAAAGTTCTCTTCCATAAGAACAAAAGAGACCCTTAACTAGAAACATCTCAAAGCTAAAGAAGTCGACCCTATATGCATAGAGGTAAAAAGACAAATCTTGAAACCAAACCCAAAAAATCTCCACACTACAAATTTGCAACTATTAGCCAGAAGGGGGAATAAGAGTCCAAGGTTGAACCTCCAAAGGAAACAAAAGCATGAAACCAAAAACTTTCCAAAAATAGAACTAGATCTTTGAAAATAAATAATACCAACATAAAGACCCACCAAGAGAAACCCACCAAGAAGCTAAGCTAAGAGAGGAGACCAAAAAGTGTATCCCTTTCCAAGACAACCCAAAAAAATGAGAAAAAAACTTCCCATGAGTCTGGCCAACAATAGATAAGACAACAAAGAATCGGCAAGAGTGAGAAAACTGAAAAGAGGAATCCATGTAAAAGGAGAAGTAAGCCAAAATGGAAACCTCCTTTATGTCAACCACATTAGGAACAAAAACAACCTCCCCTATGTTTCCATATCGATGGATTTTACAATCACAAGCAAAGCTGTGAGCATTAAAAATATACCTCATAATATGCTACCTCACCTCCACATCCAAGAAGAACACTAAGGGAGGACTAAAGAGAAACTAGGCATTCACTAGAGAAGGGAGAATATGAAGGCATGTGAAAGGCTTGGCCTAAGCCAAAACCTCCTCTATGTCAATCATCGTAAGAACACCAAAAGAGACCTCCTTTATGTCACACTTTGAAAAGAAATCACTTACACCAGTATTTTTTCAAGTGATTAAAAAGAGAACAAACCATAAACCAAAGAAAAATAGAGCCTCTACAAAAAGTCCAAAACAAGGAAAGAAGACCAATAGAGACTAGGGTATGGAGAACCACAAAAAAGAAAGGCACCAAGGTTAAGAAACCCACAAGGATTCCATCTCAATATGAGTGAAAAGAGGGAAACCCAACCGACAACCTAACACAAGATACACAAACACCCCATCATAAATAGCTCCAAATCCACAGAGGACACACACAATTCTAGCTCAACCCTCTCCTCTGCAATACTAGTCCCTTCAATAGAAATTGAAACAACAATCTCAATGACTTCAATAACCCTAGTGCCTCCTCCCAAAACCTCAAACCCTTCCAATCTATATCTCTTTCACACCAAAACCATTCATGAAAACGCTCCCTCAAACATGTCCTCAAGACATCTAACCAACATAAAGAATGCTAAACTAGAGGAGACAAGTGTAAACCAACACCAAAATTGATAAATAACCCATCTTGCAACCCCAAGACATCTGCATTGAAGCCAAAGACTGACACAATGTGTGCTAATTACAGATAACTTTAGTGGTGAATATTTGCTAATGGTGAATATTTCATGTCCACGACTTGGAAATTGGTGCATATATTGTACTGATTGGGGGTGGTCAAATCTCCCCAACTTCATAATTTTTTGGTCAAATAAAATTCAATTTACCATCATTTTTATTAATTAATTTCACCTATTTTAAGGATTTTGCTAGTAGAATCTATGTTTTCCAAATAATTTATATAATATTTTCATGTGCAATTTTGGAAGTGTGTCTTGACGATCATATTTGCCAATATGTGGTTGATATTTAAGGTTAGGGCATGAGCTAAGTATATAGGTTTTACACGTGTCTCTATTCTTGAGACTTTATATGGAACTTTTTGTCCTTTATAACTTTGGCCCGAAATAGATTTAACAATGGACACGTGTCTCTATTCTAATAACTTTCTGTAGAACTTGTATCCTGTAAAAGTTTCACCTGAAATAGAATTTATGCCATTGATCTAGGATCATCTAACAGTTACAAAAATTAGGGTTGGTATAAGTTAGCTGATAAAAATTTAACTTAGGACACTCCTAGACCCCGCAAGGGGTGCTATCCCTTGACCCCCGTAAAATAATTTGGGGGGAAATTGCATCAATAAAAGTGGGCAAAATTTAACCTTCAAGTCTAATAATTAATTAGGCTCCATATAACAATAATGGTTGCTAGGTATGTGTACAATTGACACCACAATTTTCTTCAATAATGAAAGATTCACTAGGATTTTATAGAATTTTCATACAATTAAAAAAAATTGCCCATACAAACTAATATTTTTTCCTTTTGAACAAATTAAATTTTTTTCCTATAAAATTAATTCCCCCCCCCCAAAAAAAAAAAAAAAAAATATGTAGGATTCGCCATAATTTTACACATTTTCCTGGAAGGGGGTTTCTTAAAGTTATTCCTGGTGCTAATTGCATCCCCTCAGGCCCACCATCATCCACATCACCATCATCTTCCTCTCCATATTCTACAACTAAAACCCTAGTGCTACTTCCCTTGCTCCTGTCTCTCAATATTTTAAACCTTCCTTGAGAAGATTGATATGTTACGTATTTACATGAGCCTAGCATAATATTTCTTTTATTAACAAACAAGTAGGTTTTGAAGGGACCTAGGAAACTTTTTACAAAATGCTTCTTACAAGGATAAACATATTAAAGACAACAACCAAAAGACAACAAAATCTCAAAAAAAAATAGTAATAGGAAAATAGACAAAAGAAAACCTAGTTAAGACTCTTGAGAGCCTCTGGTGCCTCTGCCTCCAACTGAGTCATATTGAGAGTTATCTTTTTCAGATCTTGAATGTCTTGGTTGGTGGCTTTATTGTTTAAATTGGCTCTAGTACTTTTGGAAGGACTGGTGTTCTCCTCCCGTACCTTCTCAATCCATTCCACATCAATCAATGCCCCATAATGTTGAAGGCCTTCAAGTTTTCCAACCATTGTATTGACACTATATGCATAATTATTAACCACTTTTTGGTTGTAGGTGACAAGGGATCTAGATTGCCATTAATATTTTGAAACTTTTTTTCTAGATGTTTCAATCTATCATCATAATACTTCTTGAATTTCTCTTCCAACTTTATAATCCTGTTGTCAAAATCCTTCTTCAGATCATTAAGAGTGTTAACATTTTTTGGCATAGAATCAACAATATATTTCCCATCTTATAAAATCCACTCCTTAACATTGTAGTTGTCTTGTATTGTATTGATTGTATGGATCTTTATATTAATATCTTTGATTTCATTGAAAATCTATTTCTTCATTTTGAAATTGTTGACCAAAACATCACAAGCTATGGAAATAATATCATCAGGGATTTGCCTATCCAGATTGAGATAAGGAGAGTCCACATTAAGATCCATAGGAAAAGTGATTCTCTCAGCCCTATTAGTGATAGGTGAATACTTATTAGACATCACAGGATGAGACAATCCCAAGTTAGAATCAGTCACATAAACAAGGGACTTTCTATCTTTCTTAGAATTTTTGAATTTCTTCTTTTCCTTCTTTGGTTTTGAATCCAACTCATCAATTTTAGTGTCCTAGTCCTCCTCATTAGAGTAGTGACTCTCAGATTCCTCATCTTTAGTATTTGGTTCATAGAAGATTTAGGGACCACTAAAGTGGGAGAGGGTTAAGACTTAAGATGTTAAAAAATTAATAACTGTAAACCCTCATTAAGGATCAAGATTTTCTCATTTTTCTTGTGCTCCTTAATGATGATATTAATGGAAGCTTGCAAATAAAAAGGAAAATATATTTTCACTTTTTGCATAAAATGGTTCAACAAAACAAAATGATACTCAAAAGCCCTAGTACACGACCATCTAGAGTAATGTATTTCATAATAACTGTAAGCACAACACACCAAATAGACTTGATCTTACCCATGCCATAGCTTCTCTTGGTAGCTTTAGTCAATTTAATCTTCTCTTTCTCATCTTTAGGGAACTTCTTGACCACCACATTCAAAATCCTCACATCCCTATAAAATTTGGCTCTTTTTATGGACAATCCAATGACCTTTCCCACAAGTGTTCCATCAATTTAAAAATCCCTCCCAGAAAGAGAAATATGACCTTCCTTCCAGCCCTTAGAAAATTTCCTATTTACATTGGGATCAAACCCATGTAGTTTCTCAATAAATGGGGTTAGTATGCATTTCTTCAAAATTATCCATATTGCGGCATCATTTTTTATATCCTCACATTCAATAAGTTCCTTCCTTTTCCTATCACCATCCATAGGTGCAAGGTGTATGCACCCAAAAATGGTCACCTAGACTTTGGGCCCCATTTATTCAATTTATTTATCTTGAATCAGTTTTATCAATAATCAATATTTTCAACATTATCAATCTCTTGATCAAGTCTTAATTTCAATCATATATTGGATTTTTATCCTTGGGCTAACCATTTTATCCTAAGTCTTTATTTAATTAAAAGGAATTTCCTCCCCTTTTATTTAAATAAAAAATCCCCACTTTTCCTCTTATCCTAAGTTGCACAAATAAAGCATTTATTCTTATTTTATAAAAAGGGAAAAAGCACTTTTTGTCTTATGTGGGACACAAAAGTCAACTCTTATTTTCTCATTGGAGGATATTTGTGCACAAGGATCAAGCTTCTTTTTTTCTCCACCGTTGATTAAGTCTTTTGCCTCTTAATCTCAATGGTCCATTCCTTTTCATTTCTTATAAAAGAAGAGCTCTCTTCTTCATTTTCATATCTTAAGTTTTTATGCTAATGTTATGCTGCAGGTTTTCTAGGTCATTTGGAGCTCTTTTAAGATATTCTACATCCAAGCTTTGAAGACTTTTTATTGCATTTCATTGTAGTTGCATATTTCCTTTCTTAGTTGTATTATCATGGCATATTAGCTTAGATTTCCTTTTATGCAATAGATTAACTTGCATTATCATATAGATTTGCATTGTATTACATACATTTGATTTCATTGGAGATATTGGCATTGTTTCCCTTGTCTTTGATTTGGAATCTCTCATTGTATGGTTGACTAGCAAGGTCATGAGATTATAGCTCTAGCTAAGAGCAATTTTACAAATCTTGCAATTCCATGCATAAAGAGCTATGGATCGATTTGTGAGGGCTCATTCTTGAGTTTTCTTGCATGTAAGGATTCATAGAAGTGTGACAACATTTTAGCACACACAAGGATCACCAAGAGACACACCAAAAGTGTCTACAAAGAACCTAGAAAGTGTGTGGTATGGAAAGTAATCATTAATGATCTCCACAATATCATAACACTCCTAATAATGATGAAAAAGACCACCAACACAAAATATGTCATCGTTAATCTATAGGTGGAAGGATTCTCCACCTATGTTATTATATGAGCTTAATATGTTATTGTATGAGTACTGAGTGTATAAAATTCAAGAGTATTAGAATTCTTAAATAACTAACAAGTTTACCTCTACTTACAACTTTTTGAGAGGGTCAAACAATATATTAATAGACTAATTTTAGAATAGAATATATGAGAGTACAAGCTTCTTATTGTAATTCATTAATACATTGGTCTTCTCATCCTTATAGTCACATTTCACTAAAATTGAATTATAGTGATAGCATGCTAACAAAAGAGTCCAACATAGAAAATGTTATTATAATCAAATACATCAAAGAAGAAGGAGCATTATCTAAAGCTATTGTTAAGCCATGATTTTATGGTAAGTATTGAAAATGGTACTCATATTATCCAACATTATTATTCATTTGGTACATAGAAGATGATATTTACAAAATAGGTAACATTTTCAAGTTTATAACTTATTTCCAATGTGACAACACCTTTCCACTATTGTTAAATCATATACCAATCTAGAAATATGTATTTCTTTTATAAACCTTATAATATCTATATTTGTAGCTATCTAGTGTTTATAGATGATATTTTATTGTTTATGCACATGGTTGCACACTTGTAACAATGCCTTCATATTTTGGTTTACTTCACACTAAATATGAGAAGGACTTCTTGGTAATGTCCCTTGCACTTAAATTAATTAGATGATATTTTATTGTTTATGCACATGGTTGCACACTTGAAATAGTGCCTTCATATTTTGGATTACTTCACACTCAATATGAGAAGGACTTCTTTGCAATGTCCCTTGCACTTAAACTAATCACATTTAAAACCCTTTTGGGACGTGTATATTAGATTTGTGAAAAGATGAAAACAAAAAAATTGGGTAAACAAAAATCATCATTGAACCACCCCAAATTGAAACTAAAACTTTGTATAATTGATATAAAATGCTTATAATAGATTTCAACCTATAATTTAGAACAATTTTTATGTTAAATACCGCTTATTTAACATTGGTTTGAATATTTAATGTAGGTGAACATAAAAATGAATAATTTCAATATTTTTTGAAATGAATAATAGTAACAAAATCTTCATTTAAAATCTAAAGAAAATATGTTGTTATTATCAAATATCATAACATAAAAAATAGTCAAACATTTTTCCACAGAAAGATATGTTTTACCTTGGAACACCTCCCTACAAGATGCTCTTTTATTCCTCGAGACTTTTTAAATATTGAATTTATATTTAAAAACTAAATACAAAATGTCAAATTAATCCCCCAAGGTGATTTAGCAAGTACTCTTTTATGTGGGGTTCTAACCATCAAGTTAGGTATTTGGGAATCCCATTAAATATTTTAGCTAGCCTAAAGGAGATGTGGGAGTGGGTAAAGGCCAAAATTAATAAGCAGCTAGGAAGATGGAATAAGCTCCATCTTTCTTTGGTATGAAGGTTCCAAGTTTACCAAAAAAATCCTCTCATCATATAATATTTACTATTCTTTTAATTGAATGTTAGAAATTATAAGTTCTCATAAATACAAAGGAGCATCTAAGAATTCCTATGTTCTAATGGTAAAGGTAAAAAAAAAAGGCTTGTAACTTTAATTAAAAATGGGGGTATAATGTCAAAATATAGAGGGGGTCTAGGCCTAAAGGACCTTAGGCTACAAGGAATCTCCTTGGCTAATAAATGGATATTTAGATCCCTTCAAGGAGATGAACCATGGAAACTCATGATGTGATACAATATCTCGAACTCTACTCCTAAGAGGGGTGCTTCCAGGAAGAACTTTCCTTTTTGCAACTTGGTAGAAGAGAAATATCATGTTTCACTTGTTGGTTCTATTATCTTGAAAAAAATATGGAAAGCATAGGAATACATGAGGCACCTTATATATAATAATGGTCTTTTCATTGATGACAATAAGATCAATGAAGATCATTCCTTATGGTAGAATTTGGAATACAAACACAAACCCCTTGCCCTTGTGCAAGGATGTTCAACCAAAGTATGAAATGAAAAATGTATTTGATTGATTAAAGACATAATCAAATAAGACCACATTATTCCTTAGATAAAATTGTATTCTATTTGATTTTCCTCCTCTCGTATGAGGACTTATTCTATGCTCCAAGAGGCTTGCACATCCCTTTTTCTCCCTAGATAGTCTGTACCTATCCTTGACTACTTCATATCCTTTAAACTCCTATATGGTTCTCCCCTTCATGTTTCCAATGTTAAAGTTGTATAATCCATTCTTGCTAAAAGCTTTGAAATATTTTCTTGCCTTAATCTCTGGTGACACCTTAACTTCCCTAATACTTTCTGGTGCGATCTTTGTACTAACCTTTGGAGCAGACCCAATAAGCCCAAAAAGAAATTTTTCATGTTTTGACTACTTTTACATAGATTTCCTTTCAAGAATCTTGGTTTTGGCTACAATATATGAAAATTATAGTCCCTAAAACCACCCCAATTGTTTTTTGAATGTATTTTTTCCAAAGAGATTTGGTCCATTTTTGGCATTGTTATCAATGAGAATTTGACTATCTATGACATCCTAAATGGTAGCATCAAGAGCCTAAAGAAATATTGCAATATTTTTTGGTCTATTATTTGCATTGATATTCTATGGATCATATGGAAATATAGGAATGATGATGTTTTTAATTGCAGAGCTAAGACACTTACAGGTTGTTGATGTACAGGTGACTTTTACTATGAAGCTTTCCAGAATGAATTTTGAGAACCTTCTCTAGGATGATACAATAAGGATATTTAGATTGAAATATACCATATCCACACTTAGAGCAGGCATATTGAAGAAATGAAACCATTTGATATGACTCTTCAAAAATTTATGGCTGAACTGAGGGAACTTAGAATCAGAGAACCTACTAATGATGAGGACCCCATTGTTTTTGTCCCATTGGAAGCTATCCTAGAGGAGAATATCCTAGTGTAAGAGATCATTCATCATCCTTACAAGGACTCCATTTAGTAGGATAAAGTTCTGAAATGGATGGATCGGGGACTAGTTTGGACAACTTGGCTAGATAGGATGGGGGATGATAGTAATCCAGATGGAACCTACCAAAGAATCTGAGACCTAAAAGGATAATTTCTATATAGGATAAGGGAAACATGGTACCTTTTTTATAGTCTTTCTGAGCTTTGTAGTAAGGCTTTATAGTGATGATGTATATGTCTTAATCTGTCTGTATAAAGATCATGTTGTAATGATGTAGTCTCAATGTATACTATGTACAATATGTTGTAAGTTGGAACACGGTGATGTCTTATATGTCTTAGTGGCTATACTAATGTAATCGATTCCAATTATAATTAATAGAAAAAAAATGTCAAATTATTAGTTTGCATTTCTCTTGAAATTCTTAATGGTATTTTAAAATAATAATAATTTGAGTAGTTCACTTAGGCCAAAAAAGGGACACATTCATATTATTTTAACCTCCTTGAATTAGACACCAAACTAAATGAGAAATAGTATGGATATGTAAATTTATCATTATGAAGTAATTCTTAAGAATAAATCATACTAAAAATTGATAAATGATCACACAAACACACAAACAATACACAACATAATAGACAAGCTATTGACTTATTTTTTTGGTACTTGAAATCCATTTTCTTAGATTTATTAAAATCTTATCTACTTAATATGAATGCATGAAAACAAAAGTGTAGCATTTGGACATCATATCATTTGTTCATATAAACTTAATTAATTGAATTGATTCCAAATAAATACATCAAATCTTCACATATATTGTCCAGAAACTAATTTCTCTTCCCTTATACCCACCTCATTCTATTGACATAATAAACACAAATTTTGACAAGATTTAATTCAATGTCATCAAAACTAAGATTGTTTCTTTCACTTGTTATACCTAATTATTGTATATGGCACCAAAATTTGGGGGCCTTATCTTGAAACATAAATAAAATTGAATAGAAGTGTACTTAAGTTGTAAAAGAATCTTCATGTTATTGATTTAACTTCTCAAGATACCATTCTTTATAAATTTGATACTAGCACATTCATTATCGTTGTGACTTTTCAAGTGGTAACTATTAAACATAAACTTAGATGAATGGTCAATTCTTTGGTCATTTTTCTAAATACAAGTATATTAACCATTTAAATTGTCTATATGTAGGTAACATCACACATGCTCTACTCTAACATATTAGGATTTATGCTATGCTACACCCTATAGGCATTGACATGAAGAAGCTTCCACAACATAATTTTTTAATTGATGCATCAAGTCCTTCCCAATAATCTAGTAGTATCAATTTCATCTCATGAGAAGGTTCCTAACAATGCAATATTAGCTATTAACTTTTCTATTCCTACATGGTCCTAAATGTGAGGGGATTATCATTGTTTTAGATAAATCATAATTTTAATTAAATAATTTATTCATATAAATTATATTAATTTAAATGAAAGTAAAGGTTGGATCTAATGTTTATCTATTAAGTTTTTAATGGATGGGTATAATTTATTGAATGTTCATAGATTTTTTTTTATGAATAGTGTCCTTTCCATTAATTTATAATATAAAGTACATATTCACCAAAAAAAAATGACGAATACAAGATCAACCCACGAGAGTTCACACAAGACCAAACCCAAAAACTAGAAGCAACATCAACTATTCATAAAAAAACATGGGCCTAGTGCAGAGAAAAATGTTCATAGATTTTTTGTTAATATTCAAAATGAAATTTTTTCCACCATCTTAATTTAATGTAATTTGTTATTGAACTTGATCATTCCAATAACCTTTTACATAAGCTTTATTGCATAGGTCTATGATTCTTAAAATGTTATATTATTTTTGATTACTTATGCATCCTTGATATTATTTGTAGTTGTATAAGATACCCTAACAATGGTACTAAACCAATCTATATTGTATCCTAGCTAGATTAATTATTGATTCAAAAAATTAATTTAAAACTAGATGAAATGGTATGGACTATATTTGACAATATTGTGTATTGGTCTCATTCAATTATATTGGGCACATGAAAAGGAGATTTTCCTAGATTTTGAAATACATGATGATCTAGAATTATTTTTTGAGTATATATATTATATGATATTTAATGATGAGTACTTTCATAATATGAAATATTCTTGTCATTCACTAGGTATATGTTATGACAACACATGATAAAAGTTTTGTATAATTTATATGCTAAAGTTACATGTGAATTACTCAAACAACTATATTAGGAAATAAGGTCATATTAAAGAAAGCTAATAAATTTTGAAGATACAAGATGTAACATATACAATAGCGTTAGTTCTTTAGTTTTCGATTCATAATATTTTTCATATCATAATTTTGATTGACAAATTGACTCTATTAAATTGAATTAAGCTGGAATTTGAAAAAGAGATATATAAAAATAAGGTATAAATGTATGCATATGAAGTATAAAAAATATTATAAAGAATATAAATGTTCAATGCCCATATCTTAAACTCTTGATTATATTTTTTTGAGTTATCAAGTAGATGGTATTGAACTCTTTCGAATGTTGAGACTTGGATGGGGGGGGGGGGGTGGGTGAATCATCCATCACAAAAACTTGAACTATATTTTGTCACAATTCCTCATCAATTTTTTTTAATCCAACTAACCGTTAATAAAATATATTGTAATGAAAACACAAAAATATGGACACCAAGATTATTTTGAAAACCAAATGTGGGAAAAACCATAGTGATAATCAAACTTGATATATGAATAACATATTACAATGTTTATTTTAGGTCCATTACAAAGAGGCACACAACTTGTTGAATAAGAACTTGCAGACTAAGGCCCATTGCCTTGGGATGAGAAACAAAATGGACTTGAAAACAATGAATATAACACTTAATTTAAGGCAAGATTGATTACAATTTATAACAATAAATTAGACTAAATGAACTAATTATAAGTTCATTCTCAAAATGCTAATTACAATTTGTTGTTTATATCTCTTTTGTTGACTTCATCTCTTCTTTTCTATCCACACTCCACAATATCTTATGAGTTTCTATGTACCACTTATTCACATCACATATCACCTCTATCTATGATCTCCAAAGTATATCTTCCAATATATATCCATCACAACATCAAAAACATCCATCAATTCATCCAAACAAGATGTAGTGTGTGATTCAAAGAACGTCAACCCAAAAAGCATTCTTTGACACATGTGGAGGAAAAAGTAAAATGTGTGAAATATCACACGATGTAGACATATCCTCTACAAGATATATAATCTTTTACATAATCATTTCATTCTATTGTACATACCAAAACACCTTTAGTTGGCCTTAAATGATCTATTCCTTTTGGATGTGCCTCATACTAACTTACTATAACCTTTAGACATTGTAAAAATACCAAAACACATTATCAAACCTCTACTAGACTTCAAATAATCTTTCCTCCATATAAGACATCAAATATTCTTTACTTCATATCACAACTTACTATACACCAGAGCAATGTAACTGTCCACAATACAACACTTCTCCATCATCGCTTGATCAAAAATCAAATAGGATAACATAATTGGTTGATATCAGTACTAATATCACCAACAAAGTAGTGCTATGTCATCAGTGTAATGCACCAATAGAAACACAAAGTTCACTTCTCCTACATAATTTCTTTTTATCTATGGAAAAACCATAGATACACACTTTTGATCTCAACTCTTCCTCTTAGTCATTATTAATATAATACAAAGTTGTTTACAATCTTCCTAAGATATTAGCTAGTCTTATATCAAGAAGTTTGACATCAATGAACACACAAAGCCAATTACCAATAGATGCATCTCATGATACTTAGGATATCAACTAATTTATAGAGGGATAAACAGTTAATGAATTTATCCAAAAATATAAGAAAATTATTAAAAGGCCCTTCAAAGTTAAAAGAAAGATGAAAAAAATTAAATGATAGTACAGTCCTTTGGTTAAAATAGAGATTAATACAAGATTATTTTAAAAATATATTTTTAAATAAGGGATGAATGAATTTATTATCTAAATAATCATGAAAAGGAAACCTTTTGTGAAAGGGTATGGGCATTTGAAATCCATCTCTTAATGCTTATATAAAGAATTCATGTGTGACTTGGAAAGGGGGCACCAAGATCACTCTAGGAAGAATGTGGTTTGGTGGTATATGGACATTGGATAAGTGACACACATTGAGTGTCGAACTTTAGGAACTTTTTTTCATCATCAGTTAAATTTGAAAGATGATATTTTTTGTTTGGGCATGCATAAATTTTTTATTTTTTATTCAATTAGAAAAGTTATTTAAAATAATGCTTGTTACATGTAGAGAAGGGAATTTGTTACTATCAAGATTGATAAAATTACATGGGATGAATCAAGTGTTGTGCCACCTCTTTAAACTAGTTCTCTAATGAGCTAGGATGATCAAGGATATTAATTAATTAAATAGAACTAGAAATTTGAATGAACAAAAGTTAAAAAATATAAGTAACTCTATAATATTGACATATATAAATATTTTGATTAAAAAATAGGAAAAGAAATAGTCAAGACTAGTTGGCTAGATCTGTGAGCTCACTATCCTGGATTCTAACTAGTGTGGTGCATGTGTGTCCTATACAAACATAGTAGAGAGTCTGAAATCATAATAATTTAAGACGAATGACTAGCTAAATAGAAATGAAACTAGGCTAATTGTTAGTAATGAAAAGTATAGATAAACTATTAAAAAGTATTTTAAATATGAGAGAGAGAGAGAGAGAGAGAGATTTCTCACTCCCTCATCATTTAAAACCCATAGACAAGATAGAAAAAATGTTGGGGTTGATTGTTTAAGAAGCATGCTTAAGTCAAACTCTATTTTGGCATTTCCACCTCAATGGATAGCCATATAGATAGATATATACTGGATAACTAATAAATGATAAATGATAATAGATAAATAATAAAATACTCAAGATACTATGACATGCAAATTGAATGAGATGAGATGAGTGTGAAATAACTATTGTTCAAGGCCAAGAAGCCAGATCTTGATGGGATAAAGGTGAGTGATGAAGGTGGTAAAGAAATAACGTAGGGTGGCCAAAGAGCTGTGAAAATTGTCCAAGATGAGAAAGAAGAGACAAGAGAGTAACCATGAAGTCCAAGAGACACAAAGAAGACCTAATGGAAGCCCTACCTCTCAAACAAGTGCAAAACTAAAATGGAAACAAGAAAATAAATGCTCCACAAAAACCAAAATGTCTCTTGACAAGAGGGAGAAATTATGGCACAAATCCAACAAGCCTCTACCCACAAAAATCGGTAACCCAAGTCATTCACATCAAACTTGTAGAATTCAAATTTCTCCACAAGAGGGTTGGAGCAAATTTACAACACTGAACACATAAAAAGTGAATTAAAAAACTTCACTTTTAAAATATAAAGTCCTTTTGAAAATACATTTCTCCAAATTAATAAATTTAATAAATATTAAATCACTTAACCCAAAATAATATTTCCAAAAGCTTGGGGAATTAATTAATTCAATTCCAACATTTGGACTATGCCCAAGGCACAATTGTCATCGACTAATTAATCAATAATTAAATATATCAATCAACAACATATTTTAATACTTACATTTAGTGCACATAAGGAAAAAATTATATCAAAACTCATATTTTATATAAGAAATTATTTAATAAGTATATATGTCCATATGCAATATAGCCTAAATGCCAATCGGAATAAATTTTTACAAAATGTGGCATATGCCATCTCCAAATGTGTACAAAAAATACTTAGGACAACTAAATATGTGTACAAAATCCTAGGCTACTAGTGAATCATCAAAATGGAGCCTCTTTGAGGCACCATTCAGCTCTAAATGATCCCCCATAAAACAAAAATTCAAACCACAATTGAGATTATTTAAATTATAAATTAAAATATAATTAACATTTCAAATTGAAACATAGTAACTACCTCTACTCCACTTTTCCTAACACAATTAGGAGTATTAGAATATGCCTTTGGTAGTGAAGGGATGCTGCGGGGACTAGGAATGCCAACCTATATATATGTTCACAAGAATAATTTAATAAATTATCCTTTAAAGTTGTCACTAAGAGGAACATAAATTTACTAAGGTCCTAAACTAAAATAAAAATGTACTTGTGTGGGTGTTCCTTCTCCTAGCTGTGTCAGTGCAGTCAACATAGACATAAATCCCTACCACTATACTTGCCTCACACTCAGTGTTACCTACAAGAATAAAATTATATCAAAATGTTAGTTAATATAGATTTAAAATAATGACAATATAATTGCCAAGCATGTATAGAGTTCAAAAATATAAACAACTAAGTACACAAATACATACTAGGTGGCTAGCAAGGCCAAATTAAATGGTCAAGAGGCTAGGCTCTTCAACCCATGTCATGCCCTCCTGTAATGCGCCGCCAGGGAACCCAGGAGAACTTAACCTAAACATGCATCTAAGTTTGCAGAATATTTTTTTTTTTTTTAAAGTTTAACACACAAGATAAACATCAACGTGGAAGCAATTACCATTTACTCACAATAATACAATAACCAACACAGGTTACAACTCTCAAGGGTTCCTTGACGAAAATTACTTTAACATTAATTAATAATATAGATAAGGTACAATTACGAAACTCCCATAAACAATGAAAGATAAAATCATCATCACCTAGAAGATAACATAAATACATCTAGTACCATAAGGTATCCATAATAACCTACATCCACTACACATGTTGCAGGGTATGTAATACAATAACCGAAAAGAAGTACACATGCTAACTTTGAAGAACTGATACAAAGATACAGGGTCACAAAGAAGAAGAAGAAGAGTACAACTCCAGAAATGAAGATCAAGATGGAACAACTGCTGCAAGGATCATCTAGCACCAGTACACGAATGTCAGAATCTCAAATGGTAAAAGAATCATTACCACCCGACCTTGTGAACCTAAATGGTCCACTCCCACCATGCTGAGGAGATAACAATAAATCCCACTCGGATAACTAACAAAATAGAACAAGCAAAGGAAAGGATCCTGAAAGCTCTCTAACTGAAGGTGAGAAAGTATAATGATATGAAAGACTCACTATTCCAGAGGCAACCAACACATGTAGAATAACTAGACTATGTATAGGTAGGTGTCATCATGTACGTCTAACCCTTGAGTCTCATCCTGGTAATCACTCTGGATCCCTGCACTCAAGTGACCATACACAGATTAATGACTTCTCATACAAACGAAGCCATTAACTATGCTAGACACACACCTCTCAAGGCAGCAAGCATATTCTCCATTCCCACCGTAGTCTGTATTAGCACTAAGCCAGGGTGAGGAAACTTATCTTATTAGGTTCATTTTTAAAATCTCTCAATGTTATAATATGTTATCACTTGATTAAGATACTTAACAATAAGCGATCCTGGCAGCCACTTGTGGGCCCCGGAACTTATTGCAAGCCACCTCCTACTACATATCTAGGTAAACTACCCTAGGGTCACAGATCTCACAATGATCACAAAAAGATAACAATGTCCCTTAGGACTGTTCCACAAAATAACAAGAACATACTGGTTCTCACATAACCATGATATCACAAAACACTCTCAAAGTGTTCACAAAAGAAATATATACACACGGTCCTGTGGATCAAACATAAAAGTCAATATCATATTCTCCTCTATAGAATATGAAGTAAAACTCAATACAACATGAGCCCAAATGGTTAATCAGGGATGATAATCGGAATAAACACACACATAAAAAATTATACTGAAATCATGAACAACTGATACATACCCCGGCCTCTGTCTTCCCCCTAAGTCTTCTAGTATCCCAAAATCATAGTAATCACAAGAAGACACTCCAGGCATGAAGAAGACAACATTCACATCATAGATAGTTGATTTCTAAATCATAAGCATTTAAAGTCCCATGTTAATTATAACAGAATCTAAGCATATAGGTACATAAACTTACGAGGAGAAATCCTCACATGAACATCACAATTGTGCTATAATCAAAGCATATTCCCTAAATCTAGGGTTCTATCAAAATAAAAAGTCCATTTCCACTAAATGCATAACTTTTATCCATCAATCCAATCATTTAAAATTATGAAAAATTAATGTACATATAGGTATATTTAAATACACACTACAATCGAGAGGCAAATATGGAATTAGATTTCAACTACATGCATAACCAAACTGACTAAATCATATATAAAAAATATACTTAAATTATATTTTATCATATGAATGAATTTACTCATATATTCTTTCATACAACAAATCATATTTAATACATCTATATATTTAAACCCCTCTTAAAAAAAACATTAGTTATATAAAATCCAAACCCTATAGATTCTATTCCATTTTAACATAATATATTAGTTCATATTAAAATAAAAAAAGGATTTTTTCTATGTAACACATTAAATGAATGTACAAAATCCAAATTTCAACAAATAACCAATAAAGATATTAAATTAAACTAATATAACAAAAATAACTTAAATTAAATAGAATTAATAAATTTAAATTAATCTAAATTAATTAACCAAATTATAATAACAAATTAAGTAATTAAAAATAGTTAAAAATGAATTTAATTACATATTTTACATCAAATCACAAATTAAATAATAACCAAAAAAAAACTTATCAAAGATTGGGAGGGAGGGGAACCCGTGGTCCCCACGCTCCTCTCCCAAGGCTGCTGACGCGGCAGCCTAGCCTGCTTCACGGCAGCCTAGGTATGTCATCGACAGTACCTAGCATGTTGTGCGGCAGACAAGTCTGCCATGCGGCAGTCCTCTACTAACATGGGGGTACGGTTTGAAACCCATGCCCCCCCTTAAAATTATTTTATAATTTTTATTATTATTTTTTTTGTTTTAATTTTTTTTTTAAAACCAAACTAACACATTGCATAAAGCTATTATATTCTTTTTAATATTTAATTTAGTAATCTCAAAATTACCAAATTAAAATTTTTATATATAAATTTATTTCTTTGACAGCACGGTCTTCCAGATTATGAACACAAACAGACAAAGCAAAAATATTATATATATATTTTCTTTTAAGTCATCACACATAGATACTTTGATTTAGTAAGGAATAAATACTATATCAAAATCATAATACCAAAGTCATGCATTGACTGGTGTAAATTTATTTTTACACAGAGAATATATCTTTTTTACTCTTTTTTTTCTAATGAGAGACTAGATTAATTACCAGAATTGGATTTAATTTGCTAAGGATAAATTTCTTTCCACAAGTAATATTATTTCCAAATCCTATAGTTAAACTATATACCTAAATTAATAATTCATTTTGTAGAGAATCTATGAGGGATTTGTTAACGAAATTTTGCCAGCATAATGGTACAATGTCAAATCATCATAAAAATAATAAAATAACAAATCTAGGGTTTCTCACCCAAAACAAGAAATTTCATACAGATCTAGTGAAAAGAATCCAGATCTATTCAAACACAAAATTTTACCAAACAAAATAACAAAAAACACACAACAAGAATTCCAGATCCTACCTTAGATCCAATGCTAGAAACTGTAATGAAACCTCTTTTGAAGATCTGAGAATGAGATTTCTTCCAAATCCAATCATGTCTGCAGATCTGAAAACTATGATGAAAGTAGGAACCAGAACCAGATGCACAATCAAACCCCAAATCAACAAACAACCACAACAAACCAAGAATCCTCAAAATCTCAAGCACGCAAGCTCTCCAAAAATTCCCCTCCAAAGAAACCTGTCTCATCCCAAAATGAATGCAATAATCTTCCTAATAGGAATTCAATTCTCAAATTCATGCAATCCCTAAAAACAACTCAAAAGCTAGCTCGTAGTTCAACTCCAAATCAGAAATGACTCATAAGACAACTCCTGATCAGACTCTAACTCCAAAATTGAAAGTAAATATTAATAATTAATTAAAATATCTTTTAAATGCACAACACAACTTGACTTTTAAAAACTAGTTGTTCACTTTTTGACAACAACTCACTTTTCAATTATGCACGTGTTAATAATTTAAAACACATATTAAATAAATAAAATACTTAATGCATCCTAAAATATGCAATTAAATATTTAATTATTTAATAATACTCACAAACATAATAAAATTCAATTATTAATATAATAATCAATTAAATCCAAATAATCAATTATTTGATTTTAATTAAATTTCATCAAAATAAACTTAGGACATAATCCATACTAATTTTCAAATACTCAAATAATCAACTTTAATTTAATTTCCTTAATTAATCATAGGAGCATATTTAATCATAAAATTCAACTATGCACCTAACATTGATAATCACATAAAATAATCTATATAAACATAAATCAACTATAATCAATAAATGAATAATCACATAAAAATCACCCACATCACCACAAAACAACTGAAATCATACGACATAAAATCAAACAAAACCAAAACCAAGCAACACAAGAAAGGGATCCACGAACTTTGCCAACCTAACAAATTCGGATAGGGTAGTCAACAGATACTTATCCAACAACTAGGATAAATGGGTTTGGGGTTAGGGTTTTGGATCCGTGTTATCTCCCCTCTCTTACCATTTGAGATATTGCAATAGGTCACACTCATCCTGACAATTTAGGGAAGACGATGCCCGGTACCTGTGAACCTGCATACAACACCCGCATGTACAAACATATATAAATATTTAACAGACAATGGTGGGGATCGGCCGATCATGTGGATCTCACAAGCAAGTAACTACAACTTCGTCCCTCAACCACATCAGGCACGTCAAATAGAAATGTAAAACAAACACATCATCCATACACATGCCAGTATGGGGTCAGTAAAATCATACGCCTCAATGATTTCCTAACATGTAATCTATCATCCTAGCATAATCATAACATTTATAAAATCAGACTAGGGGTAGGGGTACTACACCTCCTTAGACATCAAGCCCTATTAAATAGATCATTCACATAAATATTAGTTCACTCTAATGATAAGTACATGCATAATCATTCTCAAACTCTTCATTACCTTTCCCTTTTCAGTATCAGCCACTGCACTCCCTTGCATTGCATCCCCTGGCAGTAGGTGACACCTACAAGAGTAAAATAAGATGAAAATGTTAATTAGTATATGATTTAAATAATCATCATGATTTAAATAATCATCATGATTTAAATAATCATCATGATTTAAATAATCATCATGATTTAAATGACAAGAATGTCTACCAATTAAAAAAATTAAATGATCGAGTGAAAATATATACCATAGAGCTCTCAAGGCCAAATGAAATGGTTGAGAGTGTTGCATCATGCACTTCTCTCATCTCCTCCTTTGTCATTAAGTCAACATGTATAGATCAAGTATAAAAACATAAGTGTGAAATCATAATAAGTTATCTATCTAATAAAAATATATATCTAAATTTAAATTCACTATGACATTAAACATTACGTCTTACCATAACATGAGGAATGAATGATGGATGTGCCTCCTTATCTCTTTTATGTGAGGACTCTACATGGTAGGCTCTAGTCATCATCATCAAATCTAGCACACCACCCATATCAATAGCCTCATACTCCTTACTGTCTATTAGATCCTTGACAAGGTCATCAAGGGGACCCAAACATATATTTTGACATGTAGTACAAGTATGAGGCATACACATATGTGCACCCAATGAGGACGCATTAGTAGAATCAAGAGGTTATGCTAGTGATGTAATGTGTGTAGCCAAATAGACACTCAAAGTGTGAATGACCCTAATGGTCTCTAAGGCATCCTCTGCAATAACATTTGAATACCTCGTTGGAGGCTGGGGGATCAATGAGAGGGGGGAGGATATGAGCCCTGTACCAATATATGCACCCCTGGTATATCTTGGGGATGGCCTCCTCCTATGCCCATGAAGTGTCTTATACTCCAATAGTTGACATGTTGACCCAGAAAAAAATTAGAATATAATATGTTTATAAAAAAAAAAAGGGACATCTATATTTTTGTTGGGTGGTTTATCAAAAAACATCCACCAATGATCTCAAAAGTTGGCTTGTATATCAGGATGTGCGCACCATTTCATAAACATCTCTTTTTTGGTATTGGGAACATGTCTAGTACATGGATTCCTAAATAGGGAACATGTGTCATTTTTAGTGATCCCAAGGGCCTTCATCCCATCATAATACATCACATCATCAGATTGGGCTTTCATTTTGTCTTTCCATTGAAGTTCAACATTATGCTACTTGGTGAGGGTCTCCATTAACTGTATAATAGAATCTATAGTTCCAAACATTGGGGCTAATCTAGGGATCCTATTATAAACATCCCTAATCTTCCTCAACTATTTCAAATTATCTTCCATAAGGTCTTCTAATGGTCGAGGGTTTTCCACTAGAGTGTTTTTAGGTTGTGGATTGTCGGGGGTGGGTTTCCAAGGTTAGGATTATTTGTATGATCTATCATACCTGATTAAAATGAACATTCATATAAATAAAATGAATTTTAAAAAATACATATAATTTAAAATTGAAAAAAACCTAGTTTTCATCTAAAAAATTAAAAGTAACACTTAAAAACTTAAAAAAATGGTAAAAAATCACCTCAATACATCCCTGGATATGAAATTGCACAAAAAAGACCTCTTGGGATTAGACATCGGATCATATTCTAATATTAGTTGTGGAGATGCTGCTATTCACACCAAAGTCATGGGTTAAAATGACCCACTGCTTTGGCTTTCTTTTAATATATAGTCACAGTATCTGATATCAGATATGAAGAAAAGTTTATTATATAGACCTGTGACCCGTGGGGCCCCAAGTCTATATAATATATAACATACATATATAATAGAAAATGTAAAATATATAAAACTTTTTATTTTAAATAAATATATATTGTATTGTATATCATATAATATAATATAATATATATTAATTAATTACTGTATATTATATAATATATTATGTTATATAATATAGAATATAGAATATAGAATATAAATTATATATTATATATTATATGCATTATACAATTATATATTTTATTATTAATTTTATATATTATTAAATGTTAATATAAATATATAAATATAAATATATATATATATATATATATATATATATATATATATATATATATATATATATATATATATATATATATATATATATATATATATATATATATATATATATATATATATATATATATATTATTCGCATAAATGTATTTGTTATCAAATATGGTATTCAATAACAGATACATAAATTTTATCCCATTGGTATTCGATATCAGATACCTATCTGACATTAGATATATATCTAATATTAGATACTAACTTAGCTTAGGCATTTTCTTTGGCCAGGTTTATTAATACCTAGGCCTAGCAAAAAGTCAACATGGTTTTTCTCATTTTTAGGTAGATGAAGCACACTTTTTTTTTTCACATCACCACTTTTTGGCCTCCCATGATTCTGCACTAACCCTATAGTATCCTTTTTATTTACCTCCTTCCTTTGTGAAATAAATAGAAATAGAGATTCCTCAATAGATTCATCATTCCTTCATGGATCATAAATTTTTCTAAAATGTGATCGTTTTCTAAAATCTCCTTTCTTTTCATTTTCCCTTTTATCATAATCAATTGATTCACTATAATATTCCTTATACTTGTAGTCATTAGCAAAATGCCTCATTCTTCCACAATTAAAACATTTAAAAGGAAACTTAACTTCGTATTTTCTAGTGCCTTGCTTGAATCTTCTTGAAAGAAATACTTTAGCTTTCTCTAAGAGTTTTCTTGTTTCTAGCTCCATGTCCTCAATAACCTTGAATGAACTAATCCATTTTCACTTTCAACTTCTACAATCTCAAATGTAGAATGTGAATTGATTAGTTGGTCAATTAACTACTCATAAGCAAATCATTTCTTTCTCTTATTGAACATTCCATCATAATGAAATCCTTTGGTAGGGTTAGTAGGATCTTGAGTATAAAATTCTTTATACTCAAGATGTCCAGTACTACTCTCTTTTCTTTTTCAAGGTGTCCACCAACAACTCTGATTCCATCAACAAATTTTGTGACTATGTATATGTAGCTTTCAACACTCTTATCTTCTACATTTCTCAAGAACTTATACTTCTATTTTAGGTTCACTAGTCTTGCCTATCTTGTCTTTGAATATCCATCATATACTGATATTAATTTATCCCAAATTTCTTTAGGTCTTTTGATACCCTTCACTTTTCCAAAAGTTGTGTCCCACAAACTAATAATCACTACTACTCTTGCTTTCACATTAGCTTCCTTTTATCTTTCTTCTTTAGTATTCAAAGGTCTTCCAGATGGTGGATAGAAAATAGTTTGAATAATCTCCTAAATACCATTTTGTAAAGTTTCGGAGTAATTTTCCATCTTGTCTTTCCAGTATTAAGGAATACTTAAACTTTTAAATACCGAAGCTTGAAAGCGCAAGTTCTATGTCATATTAGATCTACCTCAAGAAGTTAAGATTCTTCAAGAGGAACCCTTGCTCTGATACCAATTGTTGAAAAAAATATGGAGGCTGAGAGGGGGACTAAATCATCCTAAATCAAATATTTACTTACAAAAAAATTCACCAATGTTAACCAACAAAATAGATTATTAAGAAAATAATGATCTAAAATTTAACAATGCATCAACACCAAGATGTTTATTGTGGAAAACCTAAACCAGGAAAAACCATGGTGAGAACTTTCTCGTGAAGATAAATCACTGATATAAAAACTTATTACAATAGGATCTCATTTCTCCAAAAAGGCTCACTTCCTATATAGTTAGGAGTTAACTATTCAAAACTTCCATACAGAGGCTCATTGCTAAAGTATCAAGATACAATAAGATATTATCAACCCAAGACTCACTATACTAGGGACACGATACATACAAATCTTTAAAAGTTAGATAAAATAAATTCTCCTAATAAAGAATCTTATTTTCACTACTCTGTCAACTTCAATAATACACTATCTCTTCCTTCAAACTAAACTTATACTTGTAGATATTGTCGCACACTATTCTAAATCTTATTCCACACATAACACAAATTTATGTAAAAATACACATTGTCTTTATATAAAAGATAGATCATCAAAGTATACAACAAATTGGGAAGGCCAAAACAAAAATACAAGCCAGGCATATTGATAGTAAATTACAATTATGTCTTGTGCCAAAAGCATCTGGACCAAGGACCCATTAGATAAGAGATACAAATTAAATGCATAGGTCATACTTAAACATGAAACCATCTAGATAAGAGATAAGCATTAAGTATAAGACCTAGAACTCAATATGAGGCATAAAAAACCATTGAATATAACACCCAAACCTAAATTTAAAAACATGATTCATTATAGGAGAAAGAGGGACCAAAAATATATTTCACATAGCCCAACACCAGATTCACAAATACCAGAACAACAACCATGTATATCTCAAACATATAGTATAACTCTGCCCATAGAACAACACCATTTTATAGGTGTATCCAGACCTCCACATGCTACGAAGAGATCCAAACACAAATCAAAATACATGCCACTTTCCATCTATCATCATCAAAAACCATTACAACATATTTTTAGAAAAGACTATAAACTAATTATGCCTGCACAACTACAACACTTGATAATATAGTTTTCAGAATGCCAAGAATACTTTTTGGAACACTAAAATAAACCACAACCAAGACCAAATACCCAAAAAATACTTATTACATCTGAAAATCTTCAATTCTCATCTTAATGTTAATAACCTTTATTTTTGGAAAAGAAACCTTTCAAAAAACACACATTTGTACAACTGACATCTTCAATTGTGAACTTTGTTACTTTAGCATATCTTCAACTATGAACTCTGAGTTATTGACTTTTGAACCTAAGTATATAACATTGAATTATTTCTCAAAGAAAGCTTTCAAATGATTGTGATTTTAATATATATATTGAGTTTATTACAACTTTGTATTTTTAGTTTTACTAAACATAAGTTTTGCACCATATATCAATATCTATGTTCAATGCTTATGAAAAATAGTAAAGTAGGCAAAAAAAAATTATGAAAAATATCTAGACACTAGGTATTTATGTTCTCTTTCTAAGAAAAAAATAATTTTGATATATATAGAATGTAAGTTAGGGGCTACCAAATGAACCTATCTCTAAATTATAGTTAATGTGACTTAAAAAATTAATAAACTATAAAAAATTCAACCAAATTGAGAAAAACCAATTGGATTCACTAGATATCGGTGTTACAAACCTAAATTCAAAAGAATTACATTTTCATCATTTAAAAAAAAAATTATGCTCAACCAAATGAATGACACTCCTTAAAAATGTTATTTTTTGATAGAAACTACTTTTTGAAGGAGATAGAAAAATAGATACTTTATCAATTCTAATATTTTAAAATATATATATTTAGAATCTACACACAAAATGCTAAAAAATAACATTTTACATAATCTTCAAATTCCAAATTTTTTTTTAGCAATAAGTATCTCAATGTGAAGTTTTTTTAGAATGGTCATTTTAGTGTCAAAGTTGGCAAAAAAGTGGGACACACTATTGTAGGAGCACCCCTTCACACAAAAATCGTTGACCCAACAACAATAACACAACTAGCTAGGCTCTGAACTGAAAGGAAGCCAAAATGTGAAATAATGCTTCCAAATGTAAATCCCTAAGGAGAGTGAATGCAAATTTGTTTTGTAAACCTTATAATAAAGTTATAGATAAAATTAAAAAATAGAAAATATATTTTAGATTTAAACAATAAAATCACAACATTATATTTTTCTAGGAAAATTCTTTTGGGAAAAAAGCCACCACACCAAAGGATAGATATGCAGCTCGTCTATTCTCTTATCTAGGTCTATTTCAATTCTAGAATAATTCTAGCAGCATAATGACTTCTCTCAAAAACAATTATCTTGTTTTCTTTCTACAATAATTTGTATTTATAGAGTTTATAATGCATAAGTAAAGTGGTTGCTCAAGATCTATCCACATTTAGTGTATCTTCTACAAATTTTGGAAACTTCTTTTATGCATAACCTTTGCATTAATGAATGGTTTTGAAAATGGTAATTCACCATCATGTAATGATATGGAATAGTGGTTAATCAAAATGTATGTAGCTGGATAAGATGTATGATATAGGGGTGGAATATAGAACCTATCCTCAATCCAAATTCCCAAAAGGAAAGATCCAAATGGATTAATCACAAAGAAGTGATCAATGCACAAATGAATCAAACAATAGCGAATATGAAGAAAGGGGAAAATCCTATAATCTACTATAAAAAGTATATGCTTGAAATTTGAAATGAATAGAAGACAAATACTAACCTCAAAATAGGGCAGATCTAGAAAATGTCAACTTCTGATGTCCGTGTACAATTTCGGGCAATTTTGCAACCTGTTTTCGACTAGAAATGCCAAGACGGAGAAAACCAAGAAAACTTTTATCTTTTGGAAGGTAGGTCATCCTTGACCTAGATAGTGGGGCACAAACCTACCCCTTTTGTTCCAACCTTGACCTGTGCTATTCTAACAAAAAATTTGTTCGCAGATCTCAGAAGTTTGCCAAAAAGGGTATCCAAATCTGAACTTCAATTTGCTGTCCTATACCTGTACTTGCAAGAAAAGGGAGGTTTTTTTTTTGGATGGGGGGTTTGGCTTGGTCAAACCCCGGTTTGGAATCAACCTTAATAATGGAATTGAAATAGAGAATGCTAGCAAGTAGTAGAAGTAGATCTAACAATGAAACTATGATATTCAATAGATATGCAATTGTATTTCAAATGTAAACAAGTATGTTGATATGAAATCTTGGACATAACATTAACAAATGTAAATCAAAACCTCCATGATTGTATGCTTGGAATCCACCTTGAGGGAAGAATGAATAGATCTTGAAGATGAACAAAGGATCTTGAAGGAAGATCACACCACCATGATGGCTATATCTAGGGTTTGAATGATGAATCTTGAATGCTTGATCCAAATCCCTTCAAAGGCTTAAATGCTTTCTTGATCTTTCTTGAGAGAGAACTTGATGGCTTGTGAATATCTCCTTGAGATCTCTTGATGAATAATGGATGTGAAAATGAGAGAGGAAGGCTTCCTTTTATAGTGATCTAGGGCACAATCCTTTAGAGGGGCCACCTTGGGGAATTAAATTCCAATTAGGCCTCAACCCTTTAGAAATGGACCTAAATTAAATTCAATTAAGATTTTACCATTTTAGAGACCAAAATAGCCGACCTAGAAGTGGGAAAAACAATTCTTTCTGAAACCCAACATCCGGAGATCATGGGACCTTGAAACTTGGACCTGGGTTCAAGGACAAGGTTGAACATGACCTAGGTCAAGGATGAGGTCTTCCTTGACCCTCAAGGTCATCCTTGACCCCTTAAGGTTGTCCTTGACCTTGAGATCATAGATCTCATGGTCTCAGTCCAAAATGCCAGAAAAATACAGACAAAAAGTGGAAAAGGGGACAAAATCAGGGGAAAATACCAGATCAAAGCTGGGGACCCATTCAAGGTGCTTGAGATGACCCCAAAACACCTACTCGGAGGGCTAAATGCTCTTAACATGGAAGTGCTTCCATTTTAAGATGATACAATTAATAATAATTAATACAAATAATATTTATCTGCACATACAAAAATTCCTAAACCTTTTTTTGAGAACTTTCTATTAGCATATTTAAGTTGTCATTAGTGAAGTTAGATGAAAATACCATTCCCACCGGTATAAGTACACCCGTAGATCACTTGTATTACTTTATAGGCATCGGTAGACTGGAAACAAAGTTTATGCACTGGTAGACTAAACAGAGGAGATACATAGTAGACTATAACAAAGGAGATGCACCGGTAGACCGAATAGAGTACATAGTACCAGTCTTATATTCAATACAAGGATAAATTAGGTATAAGACTGATACCAGTCAAACTGCAAAAAGATTCATACCAGATTATGTGGAGTAGTTTGAGTTAAAACCAGAATATGAGGAGCATCCACCACTTAGAACTGAGGTTAGCTTCTTAATAGGAGTTAGTTTTATTTCTATGGATGTTTCAAGGTAAACTCTAGATCAGAATGTAAAGCTTTTTATTTTGTTGCATGATTTAAGGATGAGTTTACAGCTTGGTGGTTCTATGAGTTAAGGGTTTCATTGCGATAAAATTTTGTATAAATACAGGTCATAGGACACAATAAAAGGTGGTTGTTGATAGTTGTTGAATATATAGAGCAGAAGAGATATATCTTCTAAGAGAAGAGCTATAATCACAGAGGTGAAAGGCAGAAGGATCAAAAGCTAGGAAGAATTGGGAAAGATCAACAAGTATGATCTAATCAGACAAAGAGTGTCATGTTAAGATCATTTCTTTTATAAGGTGTGAAAGAAGATTAAAATCCCTCAATTAGGGTGAACCCTAATTGGTTCTTTATAAAAATCTTTTAACCGGGTAACATCTTTGCTGATGTTGAAAGTCCTTTAACCAAGCAACTCCTAATTTGATTTAAGATCTTAACCGATCTTCTATCAAATCCCTTAACTAGGTAGTAGCTTCACAAGTGCTTTGTAAGCTCCTAACAAGGCATCTTTATTTCTACATAAGTGAAGTTGTGAGCTCTATCTCATTGTGATTTTTTCCTTCTAACTAAGCGTTTCCACATATACATGATGTGTTGATATGTGTATTTCTATTTATGCTTGTGGATGATTGTTTACATTTTGCTTATCTTGAGTGAATCCTTTTACAAGTTTTAAATTGCAATAGAAATAGTATTTATTGATTTACCCCCACCCCCCCCCCCCCCCCCCCCGCTCTTAGTAACTGGTTAGGAATAACAATTGGTATCAGAGCCTAGTCCTCTACTATATAAAGCTTAACTAGTTGAGAAAAAGATCATGGAGGGTTACAGGTATTAGAAACAACTTGAGGAATCCAACGACATCATTATTTCTCTAGAGAATAGGTTGAGAAGATCACTTGCTAAAAGAAAGGAGCTGAGTGAGAGCAATGAAACTATACCTAATGATCTCCTACAAATTCTTGAAGCTAGATGGAAAGCTTCAATGGACATAGAAAAGGAGCTGCGGATTCAAGCCCTATTTGAGGTCCAGAACCACCTCACTCTGGAAGAAGCCACTCAACAAGCTGAACTGCATCAACAAACTTTCTTGACAAAGAAGAGGATTGATTTAATGCGCATTGGAGAAGATAAGAAGGTTCATGATGAAGGAGTAGCCATATGGACCAAACTACTTCAGACCCAGCAAAAAGAAGAAGCATGCCAAAGAACCACAGTACCACTGGTCCCTGACATGGGTAAAGGAAAATGAGTACTTGGAGCAGAAGCACCGGTCAAAGAGAAGATTTCTACCAGACTAGTCATTGTCAACATCAACGATGATAAAGGTAGTGAACCAGCACACCCAATTGTGCTTATCTCTTTTGATAAAGGTAAGACTCCAACTATGACTGTCAATGATATATTTGATGAGGTGATGGATTTTGGAGAAGTAGAGAATGTTGCTAAATGGTATAGTGTACTAGGAGAAGAAGATAAATAGTCATTAATTACAGATCTAGTGAAAAATTTTATAGATTATCATAGAACTCCAAGGGACTATAGGTCCAAGTGTCCCCCTAAACTCAATTCTAGGTTAATGACTAAATGGAGAACCGGTCTAGGCACCAATGCTAGAATCAACAGAGAGACATTGTCTAAGGTTAGACCTAATCTCAGTGAAGAAAGAATAAAGATTCTACTATAGGAAGCATCAATGAACTTGGATACCAAGTATAGAGTTTCCAAGTTACTCAACGAATATGAAAATGAAGTCTATAAAGAGACTCTTGATTTCTGGCAGCAGTATGATTTCGGTGCACTTGAAGGATCAGGTCCTCAGGATCAAACTGAATAGGAACAAGAACCACCAGTTCAATTCACTTCTCATGAAGAACCTACAAACAATGAGGGGAATATCCAATTAGAACAGTTCACATCTGGTGAATAGGTAAATTTGGGAAAGTCATCAGTCAAGATGACCACCAACAACACTACAAGTGTTGAAGAAGAAATTGTTGTGGGAGATTTGCATACGACTGAAGAGAAGCACCAAGAAGAAGTCCCATTGGAAGTGCAATTTTCATAAGAACATGATGCTCCACTAGAAGTTGATGTGAAACCGAAAGTGGAAGCACAGAATAAGGAAGAAGAACTAGCAGAAGAAGACCTACCTAAAGAAGAGACACAACCAGAAGTTGTAGCTCAACAAGGAGATGATGAAAATAAAGAATAGGAACAAGAGTTTCCTATACACACTGAGAAAGCACTACCAGTATAGGAGCCTATGCACAAGGATCAGACAGATATTCCAAGCTCCTCCCCATCCAATAGGAAGCTAACTTTTGCAGATGACATAGAAGCAAAAAGAAGTAAGGCTACTGAGATAGTAGTTGACATTAGCAAAATGTCAACAAGGCAACTAAAGGAGCTAACCAAGAGAAAAAAAGACATGGTTCTGACAAGTGTAAAAAATATCCTATGTAATTTTGTCCCTGATGCTGACATTGAAGAAGATGAACCTGTGATAGATCAATTAGAAATATTAGCACAAGTAATCGGTGAAGATATAGCTGATCTAGAGACTATGGCCATTGATCACTATGAGAAGAAGAGACTTGAAATTGTCCATAAAAAGGTTGAAGCTATAAAGGTGACCATATCCACCAATTTAAGGGTACTTCAACAACACATTCAGGAAGCAGGAAGTTTGATGACCAGAACTTCCAATTTTCATACTTTTATTCAAGATCTCATTGAGAAGTCCACAAAGACTTCAGAAGACATAAGATCTTTGTCTTCATAGTTTTCCATAAAGAACAAGACTGCAATAACTTATAGTAGGGAAATGACAAGCCAGGCATTGATCTTGAGAAAAGCATCAGAAGAGAAAACCAAAAGAATCCAAGACATTAGTGGATTTCAATTGTTTTAGGCTCCCACATTGGATCATATGCATCAAACGATAATAGATGTAGCAAATTTTCTCAATGAACCAGACTAAAAGACTGTGGAGGACATGGAGAACATCATTGTCTCTCTCAAAGAAACACATAAAAACACTAAAAATGTTAACGGTCAATGGAACCCATTCCTTCATTCAGCTAAGAACATATGCAAGGATATCTTCACCAAGCTACAGATGTAAAATCTTAAGTGTAGCATAATCCTTTATCTTATGGAGGCAAAAAGGGGAAGGAAAAGATATTGGGCAGAATAGAAGAAGGTCAAAATAGAAGAGCTAAAGCACACGAAGAGCTAAAGCACATGAACAGGAGAAGTATGCAAACAGGGGAAGTATGAAACCAGAGGAGAAAAAGTATTCAGAACAGAGAAGACAAGTCTACAGGATAAGTGATAAGTAAGTGAGTAATGGTTTTGCCACCAATGACAAAGGGGAAGATTGTTAGCATATTTAAGTTGTCATTAGTGAAGTTAGATGCAAATGCCATTCCCACCAGTATAAGTACACCGATAGATCACTTGTATTACTTTATAGGCACTGGTAGTCTAGAAATAGAGTTTATGCATTGGTAGACTAAACAGAGGAGATACACCATATACTATAATGGAGGAGATGTACCAGTAGACCAAATAGAGCACATAGTGATGAAGTACAACTGATTGAACATCTGTATGACTTGAAGATTAGTGATTAGAGATCACTGAGTTACTGAATAGATATGTAAGATGATTAAATCAATAATATGTTTTCATTGATGTCAACTAGTTTTGACAGTACTTATCTTGTAAGTTACAAACATCTAAACATCTGTAGAAGGGAGATAGAGATGAAGAACATAAATATCTACATGAGGAAGATGGATATGACAGATGAGGATAAGGAGTACTTTGGGTAACTTATTGACAAGTCTATGACCTTATGTTATTGACTTGAATATGTTGCATTCATCTATGATGAAGAAAAGAGAAAAATTGTACAAAGCAGTGTGGTGGGTAAATGAAGCATTTCAATATACATTGAGCTAGTGTAGTGTATACCTAGCGACAGTATCGACCGAGCTTGTTTTCACCAACACATTTCTTTGTTAACGAAGTATGGATGAAGGAACTAAATGTTTAGTTTAGCCAACAAAAATTGATGAGCTGGAAAGTGTATGATTTTGAGGTTGAAGATAATGTTTGTTATGAGATCCACAGCTAACAAAATCAGAAATAATATCTAAAGGATTGAAATGAAACATGTTATTGACACATCTGCCGAGGAAGGTTTAAGCGGAAAAATCAATGAAGGAGATTAAGCAAAAAAATTTGATGGATGAAAATAAAATGATTTACTTGTCTATATAAGAGACATTGGTTTCATTGTTGAAACTATGTCAGAAGAAAGAAGACTGCAGAGGATTCACGTGAACACAACTTCATGCATGCCTGATCAGACTGGTTAAAGGAGAACCGAACTGTAGAGTTAACCGAGTGTCAGAGAGCTATAACTGAGTGATAGTAAGTTATTGAATGTTGAAGAACTAAATTAAAATATTGATCAGAGGATTTGTATGGGCTTAGAATAGATCTAAACATCTACAAAATCAAGTTGTATTGTAATCAGATCACCTACTGTTTCAGTTTAACCATTGTAATAGAAAAATCTCTTAACTGAGTGGACTTAACCATCTTTGTTATGCCCTATGTTCATTCATAGAATGTACATTGTTACCCTATCAACCCCATAGTGAATGATGGTTAGATGATATATGTTAGTCTTAAATCCTCTAACAAGGTCACACCTTAGAGTGTTTTTTGTAACCTTTAACAGGGTTGGCTCTTCACTGAGCTCACTTCAGAACAGTGAACATTATTTTGGGTTGTTGGTCCCAGGTGGCTTCTCCCTTTACAAGGTTTCCACATTAAATCATTGTGTTATGTGTTTCTATGGTGAATGTTTTGTTATCATAATTTACATATTGCATATTTGATTTGGTCGGTAATCACAGTAAGATATTTGATTGGTAATCGGTAAAGACACAGACAATGTAGTATTTTATGTTACCAAGTTACATAATTAATTGGAATTGTTTGAAGAGTTGTATATTTGTGATTGGGACTGTAGGATAATTGATCTAACTGATTCACACCCCCTCTCTATTATTCTAACAATTGGTATCAAAGCGCTAGTTTCTTGGAATAGAGTTTTAAGGACTTCAGTAGAAAGATCACAAAATGTATAAGAGGGAAGTGCCAAAGATGAACAAGGACAACTTTACAATATGGAAAATCCAAATGAGACTTCATATATCAAGAATTGAGAATTCTATACTCACCCTACTGGACAATGGCTACTTAGCACCGCCTACAGGACCTTTGACTCTTGATCAATTAAGAGATAGACATGAGCATAATATTACTATGATGGAGATTGCTGCTACTCTATCTGATGCGGAATTTGAAGATGTCAAGGATTTCCTTACTTCAAAATAAATGTGGGATAAACTTTCTCAATTTTATGGTGGAGATGTAAATGTAAAAAGATCCAGAGCTAAAAGTTTAAGAGGGAGACTTGATGATATAAAAAAGAAAGGAGAGAACATTGTGCAATATACAAATAGAATCAAGGAAGTAGTTAATGCTATCTGAGGATTTGGTGGTGTCATTAAAGAAGAAACAGTGGTAAGAAAAATTATGAGAGCCTTATTGTTTTCTTATGAAATTAGAATATCTGCAATACATGAAATGAGATCTGTATGAGGTAATACTCTTACTCTTGATAATTTGATTGGAAAGCTAACAACTTTTGAACTAAACAACTTTGATAATAGTGTTGTAACTTCTATTGAGTCTACTTTTATGTCTTCTCTGAAGATCGGTAAGTCTAGCAGTAGACATGATAATAGTGATAGTAATACTGATGATGAGCTTGAAGCTCTTATGGCTCGGAGATTACCTAAAGGTAAAGGTAGATATAAGGGTAAATTACCTTTAGCATGTTTTAACTATAAAAAAAGTTGGCAAAATTGCTGCTAGATGTCCCAATAGGAAAGAAGAAGACAAAGACCAAGACCGATCTGGTGATGGAAGCTATGGAAGAAGAAACAATAGAGGCTACCGACACTACAATAGAAGTAACTAAGATAAAAAAAGACAAGAGAAAAAATTCATGTTACTTAGTTGAAGAAGAGGACACCGACACTAACACAAATGATGATATTGAGGTAGTATTTGTTGTGATGAAAGATGACTCAAAGGAAGAAGAAAGGTATGTAGAAACAATGCTCATCTAGAGAATTATAATGTAGGATCAGTAAGAATGGGTAATGATACACCTTGCATGGTTAAAGGAAAATGAACTTTGTTGATAAATGATAAAATTGGATGTGATAATTCTTATTGGGTAAAATGAATGAACTATAATCTTCTAAGTGTGGCACAACTTAGCAACTCAGGTCACCGAGTGGCATTTGAGAGAAAGAAGGTGAAGATCTATTATGAAAATGGAAAGCTTGTCGAGACATGAGGACAATCTAAAGGCAACTTATTTTATCTTGACAATGTTGATACTTCTTGTTTGATGGTTAAGAATAAAGATGCATGGTTGTGGCATAAAAGGTTTCATCAAGATCAGTAAAAAGAGAAAAGATTAAGGGTTTCCTAGTCTAACTAAACCGGATCATGTTATGTGTCATCAATGTCAGAAAGGTAAGATGACAAAATCTAGTTTCAAAAGTAAATACTATTTAACAAAAGGAATTTTGGAGTTAGTTCACACCGACCTATGTGGTCCCATGAGAACACAAAGCTATTATGGAGATAGATATTTTATTCTATTTGTTGATGATTACACTAGATTGATGACTGTTATGTTCTTAAAGGATAAATCTAAAGCATTTAAGATGTTTAAATGGTACAAAGCTAAAGATGAATTTAGGAAACTGGAAAGAAACTAAAATGTCTAAGATTTGATAGAGGTGGTGAGTTTATTTCTAATGAATTCACTAACTATTGTAATGAGAATGGCATTAAGAGACATGTATCTACATCGAGAACACCACAGAAAAATGGGATTGCAAAAAGGAGAAATTGGTCTATAGTTGATTGTGCAAGGACATTGATGATAGAAAATAATGTAGCACATATGTACTAGAGAGAAGCAGTCATCACTGTTGTATATGTACTAAACCGAGTACAACTAAAGAAAGACACAAATAAAAAACCCTATGAGTTATTGATTGGACACACACTGAGTGTAAGTTACTTCAAAATTTTTGGTAGTAAATGTTTTATTTTGAAAGATGATAGAAATGAAAAGTTTGACTCAAAAGGTGATGAAAGGATATCTCTTGGATATTCTACTAAAAGTAAAGCTTATAATTGTTTGAATAAAGTTACTATTTAAAATGATTGAAAGTGATAATGTCATAGTTGATGAATTTTCTGACAAAAATGATGAAGAAAGCACTAGGGAGCCAGAAGACTATGGTAGATTCACTTACATTGAACATATAGAGTACCTACAGAAGTCGCAAGCTGAGTTGATTGAGCATCAAGAAAACAACACTGACGAACAACAAAGGGAAATCAAGGATCAGAAAGAGGCTATCGAGGAAAGAAATGAACCTAAACAAACTGAAGAACAAAGAAGAGATCAAGTGCTCACAAGATTTGTTAGTAGACGTCATCCTGAGAACCAAATCATTGGAGACAAGCAAGATGGCATGCAGACTAGAAGTTAAGATAGAACACATGCTTAGTTTGTGAGTTTGAACTGAAGAATGTTAAGGTTGCACTTGAAAATGATGAATGGGTTAATGCAATGAATGAGGAGATAGAAAAAATAGAGAAAAACAAGACATGGACTTTAGTACCTAGACCAAAAGATAAAAATGTTATCGGCTCTAAATGGATTTTCAGAAACAAGCTGAATGAAAATGGAGAAGTTACTAGGAACAAGGCGAGACTAGTTTGTAAAGGTTATGCACAGGAGGAAGGAATTGATTATGGTGAGACTTTTTCAAGTATTGCTAGACTAGAAGGAGTTTGCATGTTATTGATATATGTTGCACATAATAATTTCAAGGTATACCAAATGGATGTCAAGTCAGCATTCTTGAATGGAATACTAGAAGAGGAGGTCTACATAGAACAACCAGAAGGATTTGTTGATCTAGATAAGAAAGACATGGTATGTAGATTACAAAAAGCTTTATATGGTTTTCAAAAAGCACCAAGAGCCTGGTATGAAAGGCTGCATACTTATTTGTTAAGTATTGGTTTTGTAAGAACTAGTGAGAACAACAATTTTTATATGAAAGGAGGATCTGATGATACTATTTTCATTGCTGAAATATTTGTGAAAGATATAATTTTTGGAGGAAAAGATCATGTATGTAAATTTTTTGTTGATGATATGAGAAAATAATTTGAAATGTCAATGTTTGGAGAGATTAAGTTCTTTCTAGGATTACAGGTTATTCAACAGAATGATGGAATATTCATCACACAATCAAAGTATATTAAGGAGGTATTGAGAACATTTGGCATGGAAGATGCTAAACCAGTTGGAATACTGATGGTCACAAGCTGTAAATTGACTAAAGATGATGAATCCACATAGGTAAATCAAACACTGTACCGATCTATGATTGGTAAACTAATGTATGTGGTACACAGTCGCCCTGACATTTCTCATATAGTTGGGATTGTTGCTAGATTTTTGGCCAATCCTAAAGATTCACATGGTTGCTACAAACAGAATCCTAAGATACTTGAAGAAAAAAGAGGATTATGGATTATGGTATCCTAAGGAAGGCAAATTTGAACTTAGAGTTTATACCAACGCTGATTGGGCTGGAAATATAGATGACAGAAAAAGCACAATCGGAGGAGCATTTTTCTTTGGTGAAAGACTTGTAACCTGGACAAGTAAGAAACAACCTTGTATTTCCCAGTCTACAGTCAAAGCAGAGTATGTTGTTGTTGCTACAAACTGTTCAAATATTGCTTATATCAAACAAGTGTTGGAAGGTATGAATGAGGTAATCACTGAGCCAGTGATTATATATTGTGATAATACTAGTGCAATAAATATTTCTAAGAATCTAGTGATGCATTAAAAAACAAAGCATAAATCAATAAAGTATCACTACTTAAGAGGACAAGTACAGGAGAAGCAAGTGAAACTAGAATATGTTACATCAAAGGAGAAACTTACTAATATTTTTACCAAGCCTTTACCAAAGGACACTTTTGAATACTTGAGGACTAGACTTGGGGTCTATCCCCTATCTACCGGTCACTAATGTGATTTGGAGATTGCATCAACCTAATCTTATCAGAAGATCATTCATGTTGATGCAAACAGAGCTCACACTTTGGATTTTGTCTAGAGTTGTGAAGGAAAGATTTGAATTGGCAAATTAGTATACCGAGATACAATTGTTTGTACTGAACAATAGTGAGTTACTTGGCTACTATAGAGCTGTATGTTTTATATTGCTCTTTGGCATTGTTGTCAAAGGGAGAGAGATCTCAATATGAAACATAGATGAAAAAGGTAGAGAGATCTTAATATGATCAATATGGACAGAGATCATGATACACCTATCTAAGGGAGAGATAAATTGAAGAAGTCAGAGAGAGCTACAAAGATCAAATCTGCAAGGGCAAGTCTGCACATGTAATGCTGTTATGTAATGTAGTAATTAAATGCATTAAATAAAGATAGGGAGAGCTACAACATTTTCTTTTATAGTTGTGGAACATATGTTTGGTATGTGTATGGCATATTTCATATTTCTTGTATTTCCATCAATGCCAAAGGGAGAGATTAATGAACTACAACTGATTTAATATATGTATGACTTGAAGATCGGTGATTAGAGATCACTGAGTTACTAAATAGATATGTAAGATGATTAAATTAGCAATATGTTGTCATTGATGTCAACTAGTTTTGACAGTGTTTATCTTGTAAGTTACAAACATCTAAACATCTATAGAAGGGAGATAGAGATGAAGAACATAAATATCTACATGAGGAAGATGGATATGACAAATGAGGATAAGAAATACTTTGGGTAACTTATTGATGAGTCTATGACCTTATGTTATTGACTTGATTATGTTGCATTCATTTATGTTGAAGAAGAGAGCAAAATTATACAAAGCAGTGTGGTCGGTAAATAAAGCATTTCAATATACATTGAGCTAGTATAGTGTATACCGAGTGACAATATCAACCGAGCTTGTTTTCACTGATGCATTTCTTTGTTAATCAAGTATGGATGAAGGAGCTAAATGTTTAGTTTAGCCGACAAAAATTGATGAGATGGAATGTGTATGATTTCAAGGTTGAAGATAATGTTTGTTATGAGATCCATGACTAACAAGATTAGAAAGAAGATCTAAAGGATGGAAATGAAACGTGTTATTGAAACATTTGTTGAGGAAGGTTTAAGCAAAAAAATCAATGAAGGAGATTAAATGGAAAAATATGATGGATGAAAAGAAAATGGTTTACTCATATATATAAGAGACATTGGTTTTGTATGATTTGAGCAATACAAATCCACAGAACGCCAAGATCACCTGCATACAAAAAACCTGCTACAAAGAAGTAGAGAGAAGAAGAGGCCAAGGGTTTGACTCAAAATATGAAGAAGAAAATATCCTCAATAATGAATGAATAATAATGTACAATGGATCATCCTTATAAAGGAGATTAAAAGCCTTGAAAGGAAAAGTCTAATACATGCAATAATCAATTTGACTATTACATGACTAATGCATGAGTTTAGACCAACTAATGCATGTGCTTTTAACTAAAGCAAAAGGAAGTTGACATCTTAAGAAGGGAGTAAAGATTAATTAACATAATTAATACTTTACTCTAACACCCCCCTTTAAGATGAGCAAAAATGCATCTACAAAAAATGCAAAAAGAAAGCAAATGGGTCCCGACAACAAAGGCTTGATCAGGTACCCAAGTACAAGAAATCTTTGTAAAGCGGGGAAATAGAGAAAACCCAGTGGGAAAAACTCTACCCCAAAAAGACATGAACTAGATGAAGGAAACAAAGCCTCCAATCTAGGGAATGTCCCAAAGAAAAGAACAAGAAAGAGCATGAAGCATCTCCGAAGCATGAAGCTGCAAACACTGTCAAAAGAAACTATTGGAACCCCCACTGAAATAGTGCATGACCAGGTAGAGAAGACAAAGTCTAAAGAGCTGATCAATCGAAGAGGTGACCTCCAAAAGTAGGAATGAATGAGTGTCTATATAGTAGATGAACCATCTCATTGAAATGCATAGGTGCCTAGCCACTGCATCTGCCTAGTACATAGGAACAAAAACTAAATACGTAGATCACTCAATCGAACCAAGGAAGCAATAGAGCCAATAGGTGAACCTCCCCCATAATGATGAATAGGGAGAGGGGTGATAGGAACACTGAAATGCAATGCCAGAAACATCTGCAAGAAGGAGAATTGGGAACACCAACAATGCAACAGAAGTACAAGCACATGATAAAGGGCAATGTCATAGACACACAGCATAGGCTAATGTCATGGAAGAAACACTCACTTGACAAAGGTGGATGAGCACAAAAGGCAAAACATCATAACCCCCCATGGCACTTTATAATGGAGTGCGAGTATAAATAAACACAAGGTGCTCGAAATTCTAGATATGCAGAAGAAGGCACTTTATCTTAGTGTGTTTACAGAAAAAAAAAAAAAAGCTAGAGCAAAATCTAGAAAAATGACTCATAGAAATGAAAATATCTCTGAACAAGCTTTCCAATGATATATCATTTTCCAAAAACGGAGTCCGGATGTGCAAGATAGAGCTCCCGGAGTGCAAAACTTAAGATCTGGCTTTGACAGAGAAAAACACCATCAAAAAAAATACTAGAAAAAATAACCTCTAGATCTGGAAAGAGCTTAGAATTAGCTTTCTGACGATATCTTATTTGCCAAAATTTGACACCATATGCTCAAGATATGAGCAAAAAACCAACAGCTGCGATGGAAGGCCCAAAGAAGGTGTCTGCAAGGATCTGAGGAAGGGTGATATTAGAAAAAGGACACAAAACCACATGAAACCATCAGATCTGATAAAATCTCAAAATGAGCTTTCCAGTAATATCTCATTTTCTCAAAATGGATCCCGGATGCAAGAGAAACGGATCCTGGAAGGTAGGAGGTCTGAAACGCCATGATTACAGAGAATATCTAACTTTGATAGCAAAAAAGAGCATCAAAATGGAAAAATCACAAAACCATACCAACAAATTCAGATCGGGCTTGGAACCAGCTTTTCGATGATATATCACATGCCCAATTACGATCCCGTATGCCCGAGATATCGCAAAAAAAGACCCAGTGACCCCTAAAATAGGATGCTTGAAAAACATGCAATTAAAAAAAATAAAAAAACATTGCATTTTGATGACATCATGGTGACATCAGCAAGTGGCCTGGGGACTAAAAAAATAAGCCCCCAGTCACCCACGTGACCAGGGGCGGGGCGGAGGTAGTCGGGTGGGCCGCGGGCGGCGGCGGAGCGAGGTTCCCCAATGGCGGGCGCGACGGGGAGGGGCGCGGGTGGTGCGATCTGCTGCAGAGAAGCTGGAGCGGTGGGTGGCACGGCACGTGGGCACAGGCGGAGTGCGGCGCGGGCGGCGCACTCGTCAGAGGCCTCTGAAGTGGGCGGCGCATGTAGAGCTGGGCAGTGCGCGTTGGGCGACGTGGGGGTGGCCGCTGGGCGGCGCCCCCCAAAAAGAAATTTTAATATATATATTTTTTTAAAAAAAATTGCCGTACCTCTACCTCGGAGTGCATGCCAGGGCTGTATGGCCCAGGTATGCAAATTTTTTTTGCCTCAGAGGCAAACTTGTCAAAATTCGACAAGTTTTATATGAATTTTGACTATCTCTGGCCTTTCGGATGCAACCGTGAAGTCTGTTTGGGCCAGAAGTGCTCCAAAAATTAGTGATCACCTTGGGATCAGTGTCAAGGCTGATTGTAAAAAAAATTTCTCACAGATCCAACTTTGTCCAAAATTGACAAATTTTATATGGATCTTGGGGTTCTTGGATGCTCTGAACACAACCGTGAGGTCCGTTTGAAGCCAAGAGGATTAGAAAAATAGGTCCCCCCAGATTCAATAAAAACCCCAAAAAAGCCCTCATCTGAAACAGATGAATTTCATCTCTTGAATCATTTAAACGCGAACAAGCTGTAGAAGATTAGGCTCTGATACCATGTAAGATTTGAGCAATACAAATCCACAGAATGCCAAGATCACCTGCATACAAAAATCCTGTTACAAGGAAGTAGAGAGAAGAAGAGGCCAAGGGTTTGACTTAGAATATGAAGAAAATATCCTTAATAATGAATGAATAATAATGTACAATGGATCATCCTTATAAAAAAGATCAAAAGCCTTGAAAGGAAAAGTCTAATGCATGCAATAATCAGTTTGACTATTACATGACTAATGCATGAGTTTAGACCAACTAATGCATGTGCTTTTAACTAAAGCAAAAGGAACTTCACATCTTAAGAAGGGAGTAAAGATTAATTAACATAATTAATACTTTACTCTAACAGGTTTCATTGTTGAAACTATAACGAAAGAAAGAAGACTGCAGAGAATTCGCGTGAAAAAAATTTCATGCATGCTTGATCAGACTAGTTAGAGGACAACTAAATTGCAAAGTTAAGCGAGCATTAGAGAGCTATAACCGAGTGACAGTAAGTTATTGAATGTTGAAGACATGAATTGAAATATTGGTCAAAGGATTTGTATGGGCTTAGAATAGATTCGAACATCTGCAAAATCAAGTTGTATTGTAATCAAATCACCTAATGTTTCAGTTTAACCATTGTAACAAACAAATCTCTTAACCGAGTGGACTTAACCATCTTTGTTATGCCCTATGTGCATTCATAGAATGTACATTGTTATCCTATCAACCCCATAGTGAATGCTGGTTGGATCATAATTGTTAGTCTTAAATCCTCTAACAAGGTCATGTTAGAATAATAGTTATATTTGACTTTATAATTAAATCATTTCGGTTTAATTACTTAAGTCCTCTATTATTCTTTTTCACTTAAGCTATCTCTTTTAGGTGCATAATAATTAATATTTCTATTAATTATTATTGCACAACCTAGCTTTTTTGAGCTTTAGGGTTTCTATCCTTATAAGTCACTTTTGTAATTATTTCTGTCATTCACTCTTAATACATTTTGAGCTCTAACATTTTTTAGCACAAGAGGGTTTCTCTTTTTCCAGTTTTAGCTTCATTCTGTGTAACAGGTTTATTGTATGCAGCTAGATCTTGGAGTTGAATCTGATATTTCATCAGTTTCTACATGGTATCAGAGCTTCCCTGTTGCTGCCTATTCTGGTATTTTTGAAGTAAGTTTTTAGTTCTGGTATTCTCCGCAGGACGTTATTTTTTATTTCTTTTTTGCCTGCAAAAAAGAAAAAAAATAAATTTTGGAGCACTTTAGGCAAAAATCAACCTCGCGGTTGAGTCCAGAAGGCCCAAAAACCCCTATTTCCATATAAAATTCAACCTATTTGGCCTCTGGGTGAATTTTTTGGCCTATTAGGGCCGTACGGGCACAATTTTCAAGAAAAAAAAATAAAAACAAAGTTTTTCTCACCATTTTTGGGCCCTTATAGAAGCACCGCCAGCGCGCCGCCCGCGTGCCACCCTGGCGCCGCTACCGCCCGGCCCACGCGCCGCCCGCAGCCTCCACGACGCCTCTGCCCCGCTCGCGGCCTCCGCGACACCTCCGCTCTGCTCGGCCCCTACTCCACTCTGCCCCGGCCGCGGCCCCAGCTCTACCCGGCCGCCACTCGCCTGCAGCAGGTGACATCACGCAGTGACGTCACTTGCCGGCCACTTTTTGCCGGCACTGAAAAAAATTTTCCAGTCATTTTTTTTAAAAAATTCGGCAATAATTTTTTTTGGTATGACATCATGCTGACGTTAGCGACGAGCCCATGATGGTCAAATGGCCGTCAATATTTTTGTCGTAACTGGTTTTTTTCAGTGAGCTTGCATTTTGGGGGTACTTGGGCATTTTTGCTCCTACAGGCTCATACGGACTCAAAAATCAAAGTGTGATATATCGTCAGAAAGGTCTTTCTGAGCCCGTCATAGTGGTGCAAGTTTCATTTCTTGATTCTTCCATTTTGATACCATTTTTGAGCCTCAAAGTCAAGGTACACAAATTTTCATTTTGAAGCATTTCTTGCTCTTTCTCTCTTTTGAGCTTTCAGAATTGTGCTGGAATTGGGTTTTATCAATTGTGGGGGGTGTTCTTTCTTACTTTTCTATCATTTATCTCAGAAAAACAAAATATTGTATCACATAAAACAAAACCCCTTCTGCATCTTCTATCTAGTTCTGAAAGAAAACATAATAAGAAAACAGTCAGAGCACTTGGCACTATGGCAGACACAGCATCTATTGAGCTCCTCACTCCACACAATTACCATGTGTGGAAGGCTCGTATGACATGACTTCTTTGATCACGGGGGTTATGGCCTTGTTTGGACCCAGTTCAGCCTCAGTTGACTCGACCATTTGAGGTCATGCAGCATAGGAACAAGATGGATGAAGCCATGGGTTTGATGTCACTACATATTTTAGATAGTCTACTTTTTCACCTTAATGGATGCCTTACTCCTCAAGCCATTTGGGATAAGTTTCAAAATCTTTTTGGCACTGTGAATGAGTTTAGGGCACTACAGATTGAGGAAGAGTTAACTTCATTGGTACCTGATTCTTTTCCCACCATTGAGGACTTCTTGATGAAGTTCAAATCTCTCCGTTCAATTTTACAGGGATGTGGGAAGAACAAAACTGACAATGAGTGTATTTACTTGATTCTTTCTAAGCTTCGAGGATAGTTTCAGATATTTTCTTCTACCTTCTACTCCACTATGGATGCACTAGGTGCACGACATGTTATGCCCTCTTTCGAGACTTTTTTTGACCGGTTGACTCGTGAGAAATCAAAGCTCACTCAGATGGATTCTCTTACAGGTTCACAGTCACAGGCATTGCTTGCCAAGTCATCTCAGAGTACACAGAAGCCGAAGCAGATATCAGATTCCTCTTCTCAGCACTCTACTGGCCCACCATCTTCTTCTAAGAAGGAGAAACAGAAGACTGAGAGACCTACATGTTCCTATTGTCAGAAAGGAGCACATGATGAGTCACTTTTCTATCAGAAGAAGTTTGATGGTTATGAGAAACAGATAGCGGATTTGCAAGCTCTTCTTCAGAAGAGCAATCTTTCCTCTCCATCCTCTTCTGGCTCTCAGGGGTCTGCTTATCAGTCTTCCTCTATCTATTCTACAGCTGGACAGGATCTTGGAAAGGGTCAAGCATTACAAGCTTCTGTTGCATCCCCTTCACAGGTCCCTTGGATACTAGATTCAGGTGCTTCTCACCATATGGCATCTTCTCGAGAGATCTTCTCTTCTTTTGAAGATTCTCCTATTCCCCATATTATCATTGGGAATAACACTATTATGACAGTCTATGGGAAAGGCACTATATGCATTCAGGATGGCACATTCAATGATGTGTTGTATGTTCCATCTCTATCTGTAAACCTTCTCCTGGTTTATCAGATTACTCATAGTGGGTCAGGGAAGATAGTTGAGTTCACTCCAGATTTAGTTCTCATCTAGGATAGTATGACAGGAGGTATTGTTGCTACAGGGACAGTTGATCATTCCACCCGTCTCTACTCCTTTTCACACTTTGGTCCACCTTTGCCCGAGCATGACTCTCCTCCTTTGAGAGAGCATCATGTGGTACAGTCAGGTCACTTGAACCTCTGTATGGTTCCTAAGACTACTGTTGTGACTTCCCTACCACCTCCTATTGAGCTCTTTTCTGTTCAACAGGGTTCTTCTTCAGCACTGCCTGATCCTCTAGCTCCATTCATCGAGCCACCAGGTGTAGTTGTTGAGGATTCTACAAAGGACATTCATCTCCTCTTTGATGACAGTGTCAGCACACCTATCCTATCACTTACATTGGGGATTCCCCTTCAGGATCCTCATGTCTACTCCTTTGAGCATCAGCTCGGCCTTCCAGTGACACCTCAGCTTTCGAGGTTCCCTCTACAGTGTCCACTGACTTTCAAACCTCTACATTGGAGTCACAGTGGTTTGTTCATTGATCCAGGGGTTCTTTCATTTTGGGGGGGCTTTGGAGCCTCGACCCTCTTTCACGGGGGGGTTGGCAACACACATTGTACTTATGGCTTTGAGAGAGTCTCTTGAAGTCATTCTTTTTGTCTTTTCTTTCTTTCTACATCTCTTTTTGGAGAGGAGTTTTTCCCACTGGGTTTTCTCCTTTACTCTGGTTTATAGAGATTTCCTTGTATTGGGTACCTGATCAGGCCTTGTTGCCGAGACCCATTTCTTGCTTTCTTAGTTGTGCTAGGTTAGTTCCTCCTAAGCTATGCTTAAGGGGGGGTGTTAGAATAATAGTTATATTTGACTTTATAATTAAATCATTTTGGTTTAATTACTTAAGTCCTCTATTATTTTTTTCACTTAAGCTATCTCTTTTAGGTGTATAATAATCAATATTTCTATTAATTATTATTGCACAACCTAGCTTTTTTGGGCTTTAGGGTTTCTGTCCTTATAAGCCGCTTTTGTAATTATTTCTGTCATTCACTCTTAATACATTTTGAGCTCTAACATTTTTTAGCACAAGAGGGTTTCGCTTTTTCCAGTTTTAGCTTCATTCTGTGTAACAGGTTTATTGCATGCAGCTGGATCTTGGAGTTGAATCTGATATTTCATCAGTTTCTACAGGTCACACCTTACAGTGTGTTTTATAACCTTTAACAGGGTTAGCTCTTCACCGAGCTCACTTCAAAAGAGTGAATATTATTTTGGGTTGCCAGTTCTAGGTGCGTTTTCCCTTTCTAGGGTTTCCACATTAAATCATTGTGTTATGTGTTTCTATGGGGAATGTTTTTTTTTATCATACTTTACATATTTCATATTTGACTTGGTTGGTAATCACAGTAAGATATTTGACTGGTAATCGGTAAAGACACAAACAGTGTAGTATTGTATGTTACTAAGTTACAGAATTAATTGGAATTGTTTGAAGAGTTGTATATTTGCGATTGGGACTATAGGATAACTGATCTAACTGATTCACCCCCCTCTCAATTATTCTAACAATTTACTGGTCTTATATTCAATACAGGGATAAACCAGGTATAAGATTGATACTAGTCAACTACATAAAGATCTGCACCGGATTATGTAGAGCAGTTTGAGTTAAAACTAGAATATGCAGAGCGTCCACCGCTTATAACTGAAGTTATATTTTTAACAGGAGTTATTTTTATTTCTACAGATGTCTCAAGGTAAACTCCAGATCAGAATGTAAAGCTTTTTGTTTTGTTGCATGATTTATGGATGAGTTTACAGCCCGGCGATTCTATGAGTTAAGGGCTTCATTGTGATAAAATTTTGTATAAATAAAGGTCATAGGACGCAAGAAAAAGTGGTTGTTGATAGTTGTTGAATATATAGAGCAGAAGAGAGATATCTTCTAAGAGAAGAGCTACAGTCACAGAGGTGAAAAGAGGAAGGATCAACAGCTAGGCAGAATCGGGAAAGATCAGTAGGTATGATCTAATCAGACAAAGAGTGTCAACTTAAGATCATTTATTTTATAAGGTGTGAAAGCATATTGAAATCCCTCAATCAGGGTGAACCCTAATTGGTTCTTTGTAAAAATCTTTTAACTGGGTAACTGTTATCTCTATTAAGCATTAATGATTTTCATTAGTATCAAAGGAAGTCAAAGACATCGGTCAGTTACTTATATGAACCTAGTCGGTAACTGTAAGTAATACAAGCCAGTCAGTTAAGTCTTTATACTGAGTATCAGACAATTTTACTGAGCATCAGACACTGATACCGAGCAGTAGTAAACACTGAGCATTAGTGTGTAATTACCAACCTGTATTTATAGTGTTTACTGAGGATCAGAGGAAATGACATAGGAATCAGAAATGGCACATCTATCTATGCAAACAGTTACAATAGAATCAGAAAATGTTTTACCAAGATCAAGGATAATTTATTGTTGAGATATTCATTAAATGCAATGAAGATTTTATGTAATTGATTTGATCTAGGTTATTTTTGTACACCGCAGATCTTAGGGTTTTCTCTAAGATATTGAAACCTAATTTTGTATAAGTGACATAAAGAAGTATGCTATATATTTTTATTTTTACATCATTTTTTATGAGAACTGATGTATAAGCGAATAATCACTTGAAGCATTAGCCAACCTTCAAGATTATCAGTTGACAGAGCAGAACAATATTAAGAGGAAATCAGATTAAGAAGAATCAGAGCAAGGCTAACTGAGTAGTTCAGAGTAGAGATTTTCACAGTATAAGGTGATATGTATTCAGTACTTTATTGATTTGTATCAGAAAAATTGAGTTTTCATTAGTAGATAGTTACCTATTTCTTTCTAATCATTGTAATAGAGTTTTGGTAAAAGCTCCTGACAAAGTAGACTTGACAGTCTTTTGTATATCTCTTAACCGAGTGTACACTCATGTAATGTTGTTTAAATCCTATCACTAGGTAGATCTAGTTGATCTAACATGTTACTCCTAACAGGGTAAGATCACCAGAAGTGATCAAAACTTGTAGCCCTAATAGGCAAACCTTTTCTATCTGCAGTAGTGAAGAATTTGTGGGTGTCATCCCCATTGCAGTTTTTACCTTCTAACAAGGGTTTCCGCATTACCAAAATACTTGTGTTATGGGACTGCTATATTGTTGATTTCATGTTATTTACTTTTTACAAGTTGAATGAATGAATGATACATGCATTTGATACAATTTATTTTGCAAGGTTACTACTATTTACAGTCTTAGATCTGAGAGGTTTATGTGATAAAGTTTTTGTGGGTACTGATTCACCCCTCCCCTCTCAGTGCCCTATCTCTCCTAATCCAACAATTGGTATCAAAGTTCAGTTCTCTTATTGGACAGTTTAACCACTGAAGGGTAAAGATCTAGTCATGGAGAGGTATAAGTTAGATAAGACAATAGAAAATTAGAAGATTCAAATGCAAATGTTTGTTGAACAGTATAAGAAAGTGAAGGATGGATTGAAGAAATTACTGGTTGAAAGAAAGAACCTAGCTATTTTGCAAAATGAAGTTGGTTACCATGAAGAAGCAATTGAGGATCTATTTGAACACATTGGATCTTCTTCTAGAAGTATTTCTAATGGATCTGAAAGTATAGTCTCTGAGTTATGTGAAAAGAACCTTCATTTAACCAAACAAGTGAAAGCACTGCAAATCGGTCAAGAATCTCAGATGGTCAGAATGGTTGAAATAATGAACAATGCTAGATAGGCTGAGCAAGAAAGGAATCTAGCTATTGAAGACTGAAGATATATAACTGAACAACTTCAAGCAAAGGAAAGTGAGATACAAAGATTCACCAATCACCATTTTCAAATATCTAATCAGATGATGGTTGTGAATCAAGAAATCAACCGAGTAAATAGTGAATTATCAAGAAGACTTGAAGATGTTGCAATACTCAGAGAAGAGAATCAGAAGTTGAGAAATGACCTGAAAACTCAACAGCAGCACAATGAAATGAATAAATTGGTTGAAGATAATTTTAAGAAGATTGATGACTTTCTGGTTAATCAAAGAATATATGGAAGCAGAGCTGGATTAGGCTATATTAGTGAAGGAGAATCAGCACAACAAGCTGAACAAGCCAACAACAATCAAATTCAATTACCTAAAGTGCTGACATGTTATCACCGTGGCAAATCAGGACACACTTCTAATGTGTGCAGAAGAAAAGTACAAGGTAAACCTCTTGTCACTCCTAAGTTCAATGGTTATTGCTATTATTGTGGAAAGTATGGTCACCAAGCTAATGAGTGTAGAGCTAAACTGAACAAGAATGCTAACAATTCTACTATGGAGAAGTTATGTTATACTTGTAATAAACATGGACACATTGCATGAGATTGTAAGGAAAAAATGAAGCAAGTCTGGACACCTAAGAAGAAGACACAATGTAGGCCTTATCAACCGAAGAGACAAGGTAATTCTTATGTTTGGGATTACAACACATGGGCTAACTGTATTGCATGTGGTAGATATGGACACATTGCAGCAAATTGCAACTGGAAAAGATGGGCTAGACAATCAAGAAGCTAGACAAGCACTGGAATGGCATGTTTGCATTGTCATAAGGTCGGTCATCTAAGCAAGGACTGTAGAGACCGAGCACCAGAAGAAGGTCATGTATTTGAGGGTGGAAACACTATTATAGATATCATGAGAATCAGGACATCTATGTGGAGAAAGGCATCTAATGAGAATGCTGAGTCAAGTAATACTGTCAGTGAAACCTCATCCCCTAGATTGGGTGACATCAGTACCTCCACCTAAGGTGATTTTGTTATGTAAGGGAATGACATTTTAAATGATCACATTTTACATATAGTTCCTTATACATGTTGTGCACATACCAAATCTGCATGAATAAAGATGCATTGTGGTTTATATGTTTTGAGCTAACAAAGTTACATAGTCGGTAAAAGTTAGACCGAGCATTGGTTACCCATCGGTAATCACTATTCAAGGTTAACCGAATAATAGTATCAACCGAGCAAATAAATCTTTTGTTAACTGAGCTGATGAAAGATTGTAGTTTTCACCGAGATGACAATTGTCATGGATCAAAAATTAGGTCAAGCATTTATTGCATAAAGTTTTGAGTGGGAACACAAAAAATTCTATAAATACACGAAAGACAGAGTTTATTTTTTCACATTACGAATTCGAAGAGCTAAAATTTCACAGAGCGAGTTTGAGCAAGAATCTTTCAAGAAAATTCAAATTAGTTGCAAATCAAATCGAGCACATTCTTCGATACATTCTGAGTAAGTTGAAACCCTACCGAGCATATTCTTCGTACTTACCAAAAACCTAGTTTTTTGAAATGGCATATACTGTGAGTTCTTCTAAAGTTGTGGAAGAAGAAGTTAATTTAATTGTGTCAGCAAGCTACACAAAACCTCATTATAAGTTACACCCCAAAGTAGCATCACAAATAGGTTCAATGGCTACTTTTTCAAGCATCCCACCTAGGGTTTCGTTAACTGAAGACATACCATCATACATACATTGTAAAATTGGAGAAATAGGTGATTTCGATATGTATGTTGCGTATCAAGAACTTTGTGATGAGAAAATAGAACTGAAACCAGAGCACAAAATTGTTGAAACACGTGGTCTTACAAATGCCCTAAATTTCCCAAATAATTTTAAGAATGAATGGATTAGGGTTGTGTTGAGCCACTATCATGAGGGCACATTCTGGCTAGACAAACCAATCAAGGTTACAAAAAGAGTGATTAGCAGGGTTATTGGTTACCCTACTATCGATAAAGCCAAAGCATTCAGAAGCTCATTGTGAGTCGAGATTGAGAAAAATACTGGCGCAACATGGGATGGTAGAGCACTGAAAATTGCATCAATTATGGATCCCAAAGTTAAGTTTGTAGCGCATGTAATTGGGTACAAGATATTTCAGTCAAGAAGAGAAAATAGTGTACCATGTAGTGCAGTCGACATGGCTTACAAATTGATAAAGAAGGGTCATCAGATAGACCTTGCAGAGCTACGACTGAGGTAGGTTGAAGAAAACATGAAAACAATCAGGACACAGAAGTCCAATACCTGTAAGTTTGGATCATTACTTGTATGTTTATTTTTCTATCTCCAGAAATTCTTTCCTTTTATCGGTCACACTGACTAGACATATGACACACCGATCACTTCACAAATTTCTAATATTATGAAAGGTCTAGGAGATAAAGCTGAAAATGTTATAAACAGTTACTTTGAATATTTTAAAGTTAAGATGAATTTAAGAAGTAGAATACTGAGTTCATTGGTCGAAAAATATGAGATGGACATTTGTTTCTTAGTGAACACCGACCACACCATGATTAAGGTAGTTGAACTAAGAATAAAGTGGCTAGCACCTATGGGCTATGAAATGGATCATGATTTCAATTTGAAATCTATTAAAGAAATGCTAGCATTACCAAAGGACAAAAAGGCCAAAAGGTTTGGAACCTTTGAAGAAGCTAAGTCTAGAATTAAAATAGACTTGGCCATCGATCAAATGACAAGGAAAGCAAAGAAAATGAAGAAATTTTTATCTGAGAAGTTTTGGAATGAATCTAACTCATCTAAGGAGTCACCAGTTAAAATTACAACCGAAAGTCAGTTAATGTTGGCTAACAAACCATATGACAGTGAAGAAACTGAGTCCAAAGAAGAACAAGAACCTATACTAGTTTCTCCCACTCAAGCTCCAAAGAAGAGCAAGTTGCCAGTACAAACAGGTACACACACAAGGTCATCAACTGTAGCCTCACCAACACAAAAGAAGGAAGTTGTGAAGGTAACAAAAAGAAAGGATGCTACACTGATAAAGACTTATGTAAAGAAAGGACCCAAGGCTGTAACAGAAGCACCAAAGAAAATGAGAAGTTAATTAGAAATAAGGAAGACCTTGAGGATGAAGAAGAAAACAACAATTAGTTTTTGGTTGTCGGTAACAAGGACAAATTTGTAGATGAGGTTGCTGCAGATATAATTGAGAATGGAGATCTCTCTGATCCGAAGCTAAAGAGATTTGACAAAATGTCAAATGAGGACCAAAACAAAATTGAGGAAGCAATCATCCAAATGATGATTCACTTTAAACGAGCTCCATTAGAATTTGAAGGATCATTGCCTAAGGCATTAGAGGAATGAATAAATCAAAAGTGGTCATATGCCTTGGAAACTGAGAGAAAAAGAAGGGAACAAATTCTAGCATCGGTAGCACCGAACTTATCTCTTGATGAGATTAAAGAGCTTATGGACACTTATGTGTAGAGATTCAAAATAAAAATCCAAGCTATGCTAGTATTAGATGAGAATCTGGCAGAACTTGATGAGTCTGGTCAACTCATCTGGACATCAATTCTTGCTATCAGAGAGAAAACTGAGAAAATTGCATTTCAAAATTTGTCTAAAAAGAGACAAAATTCTAAAGGTAAAGGTATATTCATTGATGATGGAACAACTAAGCAGAAAAAAGAGTCTCTTGCATCATTTACCGAGGTAATTGATACAACAATTGGTCAAGAAATTGAGGATAGTTCATAGGATACACTGAATCTAGAAGTGATTTAGATAGAGGACACAAATGACAAGGATGTGCATAATGAGGACATCACAAATGGTGATCCTGATGACAAGGATGAAGATGATGATGTGAATAATGCACAAGACAACACACAAGATGAAGCACAAGTTACCGAGTGTGCATTTCCATCACTACCAGGTGAGCTTCCTATACTTGTTGAAGTCGTAGAAATATTATCTCAAGAAAAACCCGATGGCTCAGACCCCGAGCAACCACAAGATACAACAGGGGAACAAAGCACCAAGACACCTATAGAGACAAACAAGCATGAAGGAAAAGAGGCTACCAAAATAGAAACACATGCACAAGAAGAGCCCAAAGCAACTGAGGCTACCCCACCTGACACAACATCAGAGGCTCCATCTCAGTCAACTGACACACAGGTTACTAAGGAGGAGAAAAAGGAATAAAATGTGTCAAATAGGCAGAACACTCCAAGGGTAGAAGAAAATGCTATTGTTCTAGTTGCCAAGAGTTCACCATAGGAACCAGAGAAGAAGAAGAAGAAGAAGAAGAAAAATAAAGGAAAAGGGCTGGTCACTCTAGATGAAATAATTGTGATACCCGATTGTAACCCAAGGACCCTTAGCCCTGAGGAACTAAGAAAATATGGGGAGTTATGTACAAGAAAAGCAACATAGGAGAAGTTGAGACGAGAGAAAAAGCAAGGAGATATTAGAAAATGTCTGGGATATCTTACAATAGGTAGTACCTGAGGTAAAAATTGATGAAGATACTCTAATTATGGACTAACTTGCTACTCTTTCTGATGGAATAAATGCCCTAGATGTTGATGCCGACAAGAGAATTGAAGAAAGGGTCTAGTCGAAGATACAAGATAAACTTGTTGAGAGAATAAGCAAGGAAGTGGCAATTAACAAGGTTAAGCTATCAGAGGTAATAATTGAAATTTAGTGTATTACAAAATTAATTGGTCAAATCTTGTTTAAGCTATGCACAGCAGAAACCTTCACTGCTAAGATCAGTGAAAATATACAACAATTTGAAAATGAGATCAAAGCTAGTGAACAAGCCGCTACAACCAAGCCACAAGCTATTTCAAAACATATCTTAAAAGTTCAGGAACTCAGGTGGTTGATATCAAATCTCAGGAAACAAGAAGAGAGAGTTAGTGATCAGGTCGTTGAATTACAAACCGAGCTCAGGACTACCCTACCTGAAAATTTTTGAGAAACATATTGACAAAGAAGAGAAACTTGTTGCAACACCAGAAATTTATGTGTTGGATAACATCTTTGACATGCATTCACAAGTCGGTCTTGAGCACCTTGCTCTCACCAACTTGAAAGAGAAATAGGAAAACCTCTTGGAATCATTGAAGAAAACCCATCAACACATTTTTGACAAGCTGTATGTATACATTTTTGTATTTGGCATTAATATCCAAAAGGGGGAAAATAATGTATTTGTCAAATATGTAAATAGATGCTAAGTATACTACACATTACCGAGAGCATGCACCAAGGGGGAGTACTTAGAATTTTTTTGATATGTATATGCATATGGCGGCAATATAAGTTTTTGAGACATAAGGTTTTTATACATTAAGGTTTTGATACTAATGCCAAAGGGGGGGACTGTTATCTCTATTGAGCATTAATGATTTTCATTAGTATCAAAGGAAGTCAAAGACATCGGTTAGTTACTTATATGAACCCAGTCGGTAACTGTAAGTAATACAAGCCAGTCAGTTAAGTCTTCATACCAAGCATCAGATAGTTTTACCGAGCATCAGACACCGATACCGAGCAATAGTAAACACCAACCATCAGTGTGTAATTACTAAGCAGTATTTACAGTGTTTACCAAGGATCACAGGAACTGGCATATGAAATGGAAATGGCACATCTATCTATGCAAACAGTTACAATAGAGTCAGAAAACATTTTACCAACATCAACAATAATGTATTGTTGAGATATTCATTAAATGTGATGAATATTTTATGTAATTGATTTGATCTAGGTTATTTTTGTACACCGTATATCTTAGGGTTTTCTCTAAGATATTAAAACCTAATTTTGTTTAAGCGGCATAAAGAAGTATGCTATATATTTATATTTTTACATCATTTTTTATGAGAACTGATTATGAGCGAATAAGAACTTGAAGCATTAACCAACCTTCAAGATTATCAGTTGACAAAGTAGAACATTATTAAGAGGAAATCAGATTAAGGAGAATCAGAGCAGGGCTAACTGAGCAGTTCAGAGCAGAGATTTTCATAGTCTAAGGTGATATGTATTCAATACTTTATTGATCTATATCAGACAAATTGAGTTGTCATTAGCAGATAGTTACCTATTTCTTTCTAATCATTGTAATAGAGTTTTAGTAAAATCTCCTGACAGAGTAGACTTGAGAGCCTTTTGTAAATCTCTTAACCGAGTGCACACTCATGTAGTGTTTTTTAAATCCTATCACTAGGTAGATCTAGTTGATCTAACATGTTACTCCTAATAGGGTAAGATCACTATAAGTGATCAAAACTTGTAGCCCTAATAGGCAAACCTTTTTTATCTACAGTAGTGAAGAATCTATGGGTGTCATCCCCACCGTAGTTTTTACCTTCTAACAAGGGTTTCTGCGTCACCAAAATACTTGTGTTATGGGAATGTTATATTGTTGATTTCATGTTATTTACTTTTTACAAGTTGAATGAATGAATGATACATGCATTTGATACAAGTTATTTTGCAAGGTTAGTATTGTTTATAGTCTTAGATCTGAGAGGTTTATGAGCTAAAGTTTTTGTAGGCACTGATTCACCCCTCCCCTCTCAGTACCCTATCTCTCCTAATCCAATAGTAACATCTTTTCTGATGTTGAAAGTCCTTTAACCAAGAAACTCCTAACAGAGTTAAGATCTTAACTGATCTTCTATCAAATCCCTTAACCGGGTAGCACCTTCACAAGTACTTTTTAAGCTCCTAACAGAGCATCTTTATTTCTAAAGAAGTGAAGTTGTGAGCTCTATCTCACCGTGGTTCTTTTCTTCTAACCAAGGGTTTCATGTATACATGATGTGTTGATATGTGTATTTCTATTTATGCTTGTGGATGATTGTTTACATTTTGCTTATCTTGCAAGAATCCTTTTACAAGTTTTAAATTGCAATAGAAATTGTATTTACTAATTCACCCCCCCCTCCCTCTTAGTAACCGGTTAGGAATAACACTTTCTAACATTTCCTCCAAGTCTTCTTGTGTGAAAGATTTTGGTCCCATCAAGTTACATTCCCAAGATCACACATAAGAGAGAAATGAAAAACTATGTTCCCACTTGTCACTTGGAGGGAACTTTTGGGAATTCCTTAACAAAACTTTTGCTGAAACTTCCCTCCTTGTGACAAGTGTTACAACCTATCTTCCTCCTCAATGTTAATTACACCCAACTTCTCATTGGGCCCCATAATTAAGCTATGCACTTTGGAAATATTTCATATAGTATTAATTTATTAAAAAATGAACAACAACATAGGACCATTAAAATATATTTATTTAAAACTATTTGGGATTCCTGAGCTTAAAGTACCTTAATCCCAACAATTGCATCTCTTATGTCATAGTCAATTATATTTCATTATTCTATACCAACTACACATAGTCCTAGATAAAAATTTCCAAACTTTATATCTTATCCAAGATCTTTATATACATCATATAAATATCATCTAGAATTCTTTTATAAAATTTTAAAAATGAAAACAAAAATATTAACATAACATACATATATAAATTATTTATTTTTTACATTTATTTTACTAATGAAAAGGTTTTTACTTATAAGAAACAAAAATTAATTAAATATTTACATGTTAGTCAAGCATAATATATGATTATATGCATATAACATTGAAGAGTATTGCAACTCTTAAACAACTTATAGATGTTCCTCATCATAATTTCTCTAAATCATATATTATCAATAGAAAAATTTCAAAATAAAATTTATATTTGAATACAAGCGTATTATCTCAAGTTCATTAAACACTGACCTTCTCATCCTTATAATTATATTTCACTATATTTGAATCAAAATGATAATATGCTAGCAAAAGAATCCAACATAGAAACATTTATTATAATCAAATGGTTCAAATAAGAAGGATTATTATCTAAAGTTGATGTTGCTAAGTCATGATTCTATGCTAAATATTTGCAATGAAATTCAAAGTACATAACATTATTTTTTGTAATAGATGTAGGAGATGATGTTTATAAAATAGGGTAAAAATTTATGGTTGTAATTTATTTATTGAGTGACAAGAACATTCTACCATTGTTAAATCATATACCAATATGAAAATATGCATTTCATTTCTCGAAAACTTCCAATATCTCTATATGTGTAACTATGAAGTGTTTATAGATGATATTTCATTGTATATTTTCATATAGAATGTTGATGATATATTTTTTAATAAAGAAGCTAGCTCAGGCTTTCAATCTTACAACAATTCCTTCATCTTTTGGTTGAGCGCAATTAAGCTAATATAAGGCCTTCATATTTTGGTCATTCCATGAATTTTAAGAAATAGTTTTCATACCTTTCTTATCCTCTTTACTTTAAAAAAATTATATTCATATTAGCAAATGTGTTATTGTAAGCGCCCTTTTCAATAGTTTCTTCTTTTAATAATATAAAATAATGATCAATTAAGATCACACACTTAAGTAAATTATAGTATGAAATATACTCTAGACAAATGATTTTAAAAGCTTTACGACATCTGTAATTTTAGTGACATTATAAAACCACAATTAACTATATCCCATTACACTAGTATGATTTACTATCTCCTAACTATCAAAAATTATAAATTATATGAATAAGAATATGTTCATTTATGCTTCATTCTAAATCCCTTATCTAAAGAATATATTAGATATTGAAGACATTTTAAGGATGTCATTGTATGTCAACCATATTTTATATAATTAAAATAATAGATATTTTGATTAAATATATAATAAAATCTAGATATTAAGATTAACACAAAACAAACGCACCAAATTAGGGATGAAAATATAAGTCAAATAAAATAAATAAAAAGAACATTATCATGTTATACTAAGCAAGCATGTGTTAGATATTTGTAATTGTAAACACAAAGCCATGAAGAATATGTATAATCTTGCATTGTTGTAGTTTACAATGTAAAAATGCCCCATCCAAAATAAATTCCACCAAACTTATTATTTATACCATGACTAAGTATTGTACACGATGAAATTTTTTATCACATTCTAAAACCATAATTCTCTTTGATAGATTTTATTTTCTAATTCTACATCACAAAAGATGCAAGTGGTCAATATCTTTTGTATTTAGTTTTCGGGTCAAACTGGGCATAGAAAATTAGAAGGAACGTAAGGCTGGAATGAGAGGCGTGTAACAGACGACAAAGATAATTGTTGATGGATGCCATCCATTGATTGAGACACGACGAACAGTAAAAGTAGACCACAGACTCAAGACGTGTAACAGACGATGAAGATAATTGTGCATTGGTTGAGACACAACGAAACTACAGACTCAAGACAAATTATCGAGAGACATTCATTGATAGAGACACGTCAAGCAAGATACAAACAACGGACTCAAAAAAAAATTGCACTTTGGACTAAAAAATACGAGTCTATTCTATGGTTGCATAGACTTGACTTTGCATCAAAAAAAGTCTAACTTCACCGTTCACCCTTATTCTTGTTCACATTGTAAGGGTGTAATATTCATAGGGAATGACTAGTTAAATTTCACTATATTCGTACAACATAGTATAATATTAGCCAAAAGACAGCTGCTGTAGTGGTAAAATTATATTGTAGACACTTAGTAGGTGAGTTCAAATTTTTATCAATACTAAAAAAAATAGTAACATTACTTGATCAAGCCATGATTCTATACTAAATATGGATGGGTGTAGTCATTGTATATACAAAATTAGTCATAATATATTTTCGTCATTATTAACTTATTTAGTATTCTAAAATATGTATATCTTTTAAAAACATGATATAATATTTATTATGAGCATATTGCAAATATAGATCTCATGATATTGCATCCCTTATGTCATAGTGAACCATATATATTATTATTCTATACCAACTACACATAGTTCTACGAAGTTCTCCAAACTCCATATCATATCCAAGATCTTTATATACATAATATAGACATCATCTCCTACTCTTTTGTAAAATTTACTAGGTCAAAACAAATATATCATTCAAAAATGCATCTATAAAGTACTTAGTTTTTAAAATTTAGTTTACTAATGAAAAGGATTGCAACTACAAGAAACAAAAATTAATTTGTCATTTACATGTTAGTCAAGCATAATATGTTATTATATGAGTAATGGGCATATAACATTGAAGAGTACTCAAATTTTGAAGCAACTAATAGATTTGCCTCTCATTATAATTTCTTTAAGGATTAAATAATATCCTAGTAGAAGAATTTGAGAATAAAATATATGAGAATACAAGCTCCTTATCTTAAGTTCATTAACACATCGACCTTCTCATCCTTCTAGTCATATTTCACTATAGTTGAAATATAGTGATAACATGCTAACAAAATAAACCAACATAGAAAATGTTATTATAATCAAATGACTCAAAGAGAGAGCATGATCTAAAGCTATTTTTGTGTGAAAATTTTATACTAACCATTTAAAATAGTATTTGAAGAATACAATATTATTATTCATTATAGGTACATAGTAGACAATGTTTACAAAATAAGGAAAAGTTCCAAATTCATTACTTATTTTCAATGTGAAAAGCCTTCTAATCATTGTTAAATCATACACCAATGTAGACATATGTGTTTTGAAAACCTATACAAAACAAGTTTTGACGAGTTTTGTGTTGATATGTACTGCAAAGAGAGAGCATGATCTAAAGCTATTTTTGTGTGAAAATTTTATACTAACCATTTAAAATAGTATTTGAAGAATACAATATTATTATTCATTATAGGTACATAGTAGACAATGTTTACAAAATAAGGAAAAGTTCCAAATTCATTACTTATTTTCAATGTGAAAAGCCTTCTCATCATTGTTAAATCATACACCAATGTAGACATATGTTTTTTGAAAACCTATACAAAACAAGTTTTGATGAGTTTTGTGTTGATATGTACTGCAATATGAGTGCAAGTTTGTTCTTAAAGAATGTCGTAAAGGTGAAGTAGGAGGCTATTCCCAAGAAAAGATCATTTCTAGGCTTCTATTTTCATTTTGCACAGTCTCTATTCCATTTAGCTTATGTGATCTTCTATACTCACCTAGATCTAGGCTTATATTTGATTTTTCACTAAATCCAAAAAAAACATAAAACATTGTGATCTTAAGCATATGAATCCATTAGGTTGATGAGCCAAAATGAGATAAGGTGTGGGGATGAAATAATAAATGGAAGGCTTTGTAGGATATCATGTGGCATTATCTTTGTAAATCACTCTAGTTTGGCATACTCAACTTTCATGTAGGATTTTTGCTCATCTAGTTTCCTTGTAGAGTTCTCCATTTAAATAGAAAGTTTATTGTGGTGTGACAATTATCTATTTATGAGTTCACTAGGTTCTTATGCACAAACTTAAGGGTGTCAACTATTTATAGAAGGATTGAGAAGAACCATTTTGATGAGTCCTTGAAGAAATGATTCAAAAAGGGTGAAATCTACCAACTTTTCCATAGTCAAAATGTAGGGGAACTTGAGAATATTCTAAATGTCAATGTTTGAGCAATTTATTTACTTATACGTATATTAATAATGAAATAGGTTACATTAACCTCTAGATAGAGTATTGGTGCATAAAATGACATCCATGATTATTCCAATTTCCAGAAAAATAATGTGAACTAATATGTGCAAGAATACATTTATCATGCATTGTTAATTTTATAATGTGGGACTACTATGACTACAACAATAAAGTTGATGAGTACTATCTTATGCATTTCTTTCTTTTCTTTTTTATAATTTTATTTCAAATACACAAAGAAGAATACATGATATTCAATATGGAACTAATGAACTAATGAATGCACACACTTTTAAAATAAAATATTAGAAACAGCACATTCCTCCCACTCTTGTTGTTGAACACTGTAAAATGTTACATTGGTTTTATAAATTACCATAATTTAACATCCTCACCCTCTTGATTATATTTCTTCTCAACTCTACTTCATTACACAGTTCTCTATTTAAATGTCAAGTCTGTTGTAGTGTCAACATTATTTATTATGACCTCACTAGACTCCTATGCATATGATTGTCTCAGGAGACTCTCCCAGACTCCCCTCCAAGTTTACCCAAATTTGGCATACTTTCAGGATGGAGATTTTGTTCAATCTTTGGAAAGATAGAAATGCTGTTATATTTTCCCACAGCTCTCTTGATACTAATGTTGCTATGTTTAACAAAGCTTGCATATGTAATAATGTTATGATGCAGATTCAAGTCCAAGCTAATAAAGTGGCTTTAGAGGTGGCTCACCTGCAAGAGCTGATCTCTCATTGGGGCAATGCTCCCTGTACAGTGGCTCGGGTGCCTCCGAATGCTATCTCTGCTGAGGGTACGCCTCCTAGAGGCCGCCGCCGTGGGCGCAGCTCCTCTGTGCGCCACTCCCACACGCCACGATCCCAGGCCCCTCGCCAGCACTCTTCGAGAGGTGGCGGAGATGGTTGGCGGCGCCGTTCGGCTTCTCCGCCTCCGCGGCAGTCTGGGTGGTCACATGCGCAGGCGCAGTCGGCCCCTTCTGGTGCTCCTCCTGGTTCCGGTGCTCGCCGTGGGCGAGATTGGCTTCCGGCCACCACCTCCAAATTCCCCCGCTTGGTGCTTGCTATCTCCCCGCCCAAGGCGGAAGAAGAAAAAGAAAAAGAAAATACTGATGAAGTTGGTTGGGTGCTTCCGGATGAGCCTGCCAATCCCACTGATAAGTGGGGATCAGATGACAAAGATCCTCCGCCCTCTGCTCCTGCTCTTGCGGCCTGAGGGCCTTTTCAATTTTTTTTGGTGAATAGTTCTTGCTGTTTCCGGCTCTGCCGTTTGAACACTGCAGGGTGATTTAATATATCCCCCGACCTTTTTTTTGTGAATATATATCTTTAATTTCTTTTAATTAAAAGGTCTCTATTCATCAAAAAAAAAAAAGAAAGAAAGAAACAAGAAACAAATCAAAATAAGAGACGTTTTCCAACATGTCCATACGCGACATGCGAGTATGTTGTCTACGTTTTCAAACTTGGTACAATTTAAACTTTTTCTCACCGATTCATATTATCACCCCCTAAGCATTTGGTCGTTCTTTGGAATTTTCTTTAGGCTTCAATTTTGATAGGGAACAAATAGTAAGGCAAGTCCAAGATATGACAAAATGCAGGATTCCATTCATAGACAGGTTTCTTGAGTTTGTTTATATGGTACTATGCATTCTTTTTGAAGATCAATCACATTGTGTGACTAAGGTATTTACGGTGGCATAAAATAGAAAAATCTCCACTGATGGTGACAAGAAATGCACTTGATAGTGTTAATAAAAGACATTTTAATGAAACTAAACTTCATATGTAAGTAGCATTTTCAGAGCATAAAAATAAACTATTCAGAGCATAAAAGAAAACTATGTGGAGAAGAAGTGAAAGCAGTGAAAAGAGATCTCCAAGTCATATCTTTGGCACTCCAGCAGCCTGCAATAGAGAACTGATACTTCTGAGGATCGTACTTACATTGAAATCTGGAATGTTGTATTCATTCAATTTAACAGAACAAACGATAGATCTCTAGAGCTTTTACCAGCAAAGCATGTTGATACATGGATGAGATTTAAACAGATTGAATAATATTTGTGCCTTTATTTAATGCGTTGCAACCAAAACAGTCAATGGCAGGGTGTTACAATTCCACTTCTGCTATGCAAAGTCTATTTCTCTTTCTATATGAAACAATTATAAAAATATATTAAATAACTGATAGAATCTCATCCTCTTAATTAAAAAAACTGCGGTTATAGAAAATTCCTCAACAAATTAGATATATGTAAAAATATCAAGAGTAGCAAACTTGTAATTAGCATAAGACTTCGTATAACCTATTCATCATCAGAAAGGATGTCAACATCCCCTGCCCAACATTACAACATCAAAGAACAGAACAGCTGCACAAGGGACAGCCACAGCTGCCAGGTGAAAGAAAAGCATGCATATTCATCAGGAAGAAACTCTGCATCCCCTGCACAACACCTTCATGGATTCAATGTTCAAAAAGATATTGGATTACTCTATCCTGTAAAGCAAAACATTTGCATCTCCATTTGAGTTGAAAGCACAACACTGCAATTACGCTGGCAAATCCTACCCCAAAACATAACCCCACTGACACTGCCCACCATCGATCCATCTCATCTGCTACTCCGTCCATACCTCCTGTGCTGTTCGATTGCACTTGGCTGCCTCTTTCACCAATCCCAGATCTCAGTGTTCGATTTTCCAAGGGCCAACCATGAAGATTGGGGTTCCCCACATAAGAAGCAGCCTCAAATGTTGCAAACTGCTTCCCCCGTGGTATTAACCCAGAGAGATGGTTGTATGAAAGATTCAGAACTTCAAGGAATGTCAGATTTACAAGATCTGCTGGAATGTTGTCTGACAGCATGTTTCCAGAAAGATCCAGAGACTCCAAATGAGCCATACCTCCCAAGGACTCGGGAATGCTGCCTCTTAGATTGTTGTTTGAAATGTTGAGAGCAATTAAACCCTTCAGCTCTCCCATTTCCTCAGGAATACTGCCTGATAGCTTGTTGTAGGAAAGATCCACGAATTTGAAGGCACTGATGATCTTAGTGTATGGAGTAGATCGTCCTTTAATCCAAAGTGTTACTTGATTCACGAAAAACATTATGTAATCGGGACCAGGATGAGACCCATAGCCGAAGCCAATTGAGCTCATCTCTGTTTCGTCAGTTTGTGTCTGATTCCTCATAGCATTCAACTTTCCCAAACTCTTGGGAATAAGTCCTGAAAGATTATTATGAGATAAATCAATAATCTGAAGATTCTTGAGCGAAAGCAACTCGTATGGAAAAGTGCTTTGAAAGTTATTAAAAGCCAAGTTGAGAACTCTTAACTCCGACAGTTCTCCAATCCAAACTGGGATGCTCCCCTGAAATCTGTTCTTCCCAATGTCAAATACTCGAAGCTCTGCACAACTTGCAATAGTAGGAGGGACAAAACCTTGTAAGTTGTTTTCATTAAGATTTAGTGTCTGAAGTTCAATCAAATTTCCTAGCTCTTCTGGCATATCACCTTCCAAATAATTCTGAGCCAAATTCAGGATTAGCAGCGAAGAACATCTAGCCAGAGTTTTAGGAATGACACCGCTTAGCCTATTCTTTGACAAGTCTAGGAGACCCAGGTGAAAAGGGCCAGAGCATATAGATTCTGGAATAGAACCATTGAACCTATTTTCTGACATGTCTAAAATCCATAAACTATAATCTGGAATAGAGCCATGCAGGCTATTGTTATGCAAGTCTAGAACCTGTATATGCTTGGAAACAACAGGGGGCAGAGAACCTTCTAGTCGGTTATGTGGAAGACTGAGCACTTGAAGACTGGGAAGATCCCACAACCAACTAGGAATATTCCCCACAATGTTGTTATGTGACAGGTCCAACTGTGCTAATGAGTATAAAGTAGACAGAAAAGGAGGAATCTCCCCTTGCACATTACAAAACCTTAACCCCAGATACTCTAGTTGACTGAATTGAGGAGCCAAACTTGAAGATATATAAACTGTAAGTTGATTTTCAGAAAAATCCACTTCTTTGAGGTGAGCTAGATCCTCCAATATGGAAAGGGAAATGTTGCCGGTTAAATAGTTATAGAAGAGTAATAATTTTTCTAAGCGTACAAGTTTTGAAATGCTATGCGAAATTGTTCCAGACAATTGGTTGAACGTGAGGTCTAGAGATTTGAGGGAAGAAAGATTTGTAATGGTATGTGGAATTGTTCCAGATAATTGGTTGTTCCTGAGCTCCAGGGATTCGAGGGAAGAAAGCTGTCCAATGGACGATCCAAATGGTTGTAAATCCCCTGATAAATTATTAAATGAGAGGTCCAACTTCTCAAGCATGGAAAAATTTGCAATGGAGTGAGGAATTACTCCTCCTAGACGGTCGCTATATGACAAGTCAAGTGTTCTCAGGCTTCGGCTTGAACGATGCAAGAAATTTGAAGGGATGGAACCGTTGAGACCACAATTAGACAGGTCAAGGGAAACCAAGGACGAGACATTCTGAAACCAAGCTGGCAATGGGGAATTGAATGAAAACCGTGGAAGATGGAGATGGAATAAGTGAGTGAGGTTTAGGAGAGAAGGTATTGTACCTGAAAGCCCACAGTCATCCAAGTAGATCTCTCTAAGATTAGAGAGGCTGCTGAGGGCGGTTCTCTAGTGATCATTTGCCATCGACAGGTTCACTTTACTCATATCCAGGTATTCCAAGCTTCTTAGACTTCTTATCCATCCTCCAAATCTTCTACTCTCCAAGTAATAATTGTATCCCAAATCCAGGTGGTGCAAAGTTGTAATATTGCCCAGCTCAAGAGGAATCTCACCTCTGAAATTAGCATCTGCCAAGCTCAAAAATGTAAGCTTCTGGAGTTTTGCCAATTGAGGAGGTATGGCAGTACCATTGAAGTCAGTCCAGCTCAAATCCAAATATTGCAGATGCTGCAGCTTGAATAGCGACGGATGAATCTTAATTACATGAAGATCCCTACATGAAAATCCCCACTCCCTGCATTGCCTGTAGTCATAAATACGGTGTCGAAGGTCGAGGGAAAGAACATGGCCGGAACGATAGTCACAGGTGACGCCCTCCCATTGGCAACAGTTGAATTGCTGCCAGGAGTTCAATCGGGCAGAGGAATCATTGAGCCAACCTCTAAAGTCCAGAAGATAACTTCTTTCGTCCTCTCGGCATCCGTCAACAAATGAGAATTGCAGGTACAACATTATTATGAGCGTGGCCATGCAGAATGAAAAGGCAGACATGATTGCAGGAATGGAGTAAGGGTTGCGAAAATTTAAGAGAGTTTTATAGCGCTGTCGTGCCGTGTGTTTGAAGTGAGGAACGACTTCTGTTCATCTTCTTAATTTTCTTTTAAACTGGATTATGTCTGTGATCGCCGACCTCTTCAGCAGAGTTCTGTGAAAAGAGCAAGTTTCTTCTTGCCTTGCGATGCACGCTGTTGAGAAAGTTGCGAGGCAAGTGTACAGAAGGCAATATTGTGCAGATCTTCTTCTTCTTGTCAAATCCAAGTGGAAGCCTAGCGTGGAATGAGGACTGGGGGGCCATTGCAAGGAAGAGACGTATAATAAATATGGTACTCTGATTTTCCTCTGTATAATTCCAGTCAAAAATAATAATTTTATAGAGTTACATAATATTTTATAAACTGCAATTATGCATGAACGCTAATTTTATAATATTTAATAAAGTTCAATGAAATATTTAGATCAATATAAATATGATTAGAAAATAATAGCACAACATATATGTCTGCATTAAATTTAAATTTAAATGATATTTATTGATTAAATTATTTCTATGAATCTAATTTGTATGTACTATTAAATTTGATATTTACTTCAAATTAAATTAAATTTTTATAATTTTATATTTCAATAAAATATTAATATATTTAATCATTATTTTTAATTAACAATGTTAATATAAAATATTAATATAAATTTAAACATAATTGAATATATAAATATAAACTTAAATGAATATATAAAATTTTATTCTGAAAACTTAATAAATAAAAAAATATTTTAAAAATAATTAAAATTATATTAAAATTTTTAAATAAAATATGAAAATATATTTTATTTTCATTATATTTTGAGGTTTTATTTAAATATCAATTAATTGTTCTTGTGATTTTTTTTCAATGCATGGTTAGGAGTGATGGGTAGACAAGACTATTTTAATATAATCATGGGAACTTTTCATCTTATTTCTATGTGAATTTTCAAGCTTCACTATATCATTTAAACGTTTGACATCTAATAAAGATGTAAACTACTCAACACACTGCTATTTAATATCAACCAAATAAACATGGTTAAACATACATATGTTTACATCTCATTGACAAAAGAAAAAAATCTTCATTATAAAACTGATAAATAATAAAATATCATTTGTACAAAAATTTATTTCAATATCACACTTCTTATAAAAATGCATTAGATTCTATAAAAATGTATTAGATTCTATGAGTCAGTAAAAGTGAATTCTATTGATATTTTTTTGTTAAATTTTATCATTAAATCGAATATCCTTTCACAAACATTAATTCCATCTTAGTTCAACCATACTTTCATAGTTTATGTAGGCTACCTACAAATTCAATGCATTATAAGACAAAACACCTCCTACTATTCATTTCAATCTTTATCTAATAGTCTATATTTATTTTAATAATTTTATCTAAAATAATTCAAAATTAAACATAATTTTAAAATAAATTATAACACCTCTAAACTATAGACCATTCATCAAAATATCTAGATTTAAAACTTGACCTAACACAACCCCATCTACCTCTTATTCACTAAAACATAATAATATACTTTTATTAGAAACTTAAAATAATAATAAGTTATACCACTTCCGCTAAATAGTGTGGTAAAAACTCATTAGATTGCAATGGTGACCCAAAGTGAATTTCATATTTGAATACAAAGCACAAGGGAAAGCTTGTCCTCGTTCGCATTTGGGCAATGTGGATCACTCATTTGGAACAACTGTTAAGGCCGGCCAAATTAGATGAATTTGTGCCCTTCGGCAATTCCACTCACCAAAAGAAAACTCCAAGCATACAACATATTAGCCAAAGCAGAACAACAATGTTTTTGAAGAGTACAAGAAACCGACCGTAGCAAAGAGGGAAACTATAAAAACACTGGTGTATAAAAACAGGGGAAATGAGTAGGTTAAGGACGAGATATTTTTTAATACTACTGTACGGAAACAGGGGAAATGGCTACGTAAAGGACGCGATATTTTTCTAGTTTATTTTCAAACTGTTTCGAGCGGAAAGATCACGAAAGAGTAGAAAAGGTTTTTCAATTCAAGACTACTTCTGTAACGCAGGACTGACAGCTTGTGTTAGGCTTTGTAAGACTAGTGAAGTCTCGTTAGCCTATTCCACACGCATAACGACTTTATAGGACCAGAGAAAAGTCTCATTACCATATTCCACTATCATACGTACGTTAGCGTATTCCACACGTATCCTTGCAGTGACGTGGAGGAGATTTTTCTCCTCCACGTGGTTTGTTTCTCTCTCCTCTGCCTTTTTCGTTTTGTGTGTTTTTATTTTCCTTGGTTGTTGTTTGTTCCGATCTGCTTCAGCCTTCCGCTTGCATTGATCTTTCTGTCCGACGGCTTGTGTGGTTTGCCCTCGGCTCTCAATGGAGCCTGAGCCGGTCGCCATGCCATTAAATAACCCTGGCCCTAATATTATTGTCCATCCCCTTCCTAAAAAGACCTTTGCCGAGACCATTGCCCCTACCAGTAATGGCGTCTCCCCTGCTCCGAGATTTGTTCCGAATGTTGGAGGCGTGTGACCACTCGAAGAAGGTAAGAGCCCTATCACTGCCTCGGGTGACTCTTTTATTTCCCCAAATGATGAAATGCTAAAGGAAATTGCCCTAGAAAAAACTAGGTTACGCAATACTGCCATTTTCTTTGCTTGTGTTGATGTGGAAAAATGCCCGCCACGAAAATTTCTTGATGACTGGTTTCATAGCCTATGGAACTTAAAGTTTGGTTTGAAGATTTCTTTCTATAGGTAGATTCAAAGAGGGCTTTACATTATTTTCTTTACCAATCCTGAGTCTCAAGCCAAAAACCTTAAGCGTCACTATTGGACGGTCGGGAAAACTTCCTTCCGTGCCCTAGCCTTGTCTCAGAAGGCAGTTAACGAGGAAGTCCTTGCGCTTTCTTTCCTTAGGTGGATCATAATTAAGGATGTCCCACCCTTTCTCTGGAAATTTCTCCCTCAACTTTTGGAAGAGTATGGTAAAATAATTCGAATCAATGAAACCTCTCACCTAGTTCCTAACCTTGATGCTAGGGTTCTAATCTCTATTAAGCCTGGCATTGATATCCCTCTGAGCCTTAAACTCAATATTAGTGGAGACTTCTTCATTTTCCCTATAGAGATTCTTGGTGGGCTAAATGCTTGCTTTCTCTTATAAAGAGAGGGGCATCTTAGAAAGAATTGCCCTATAATTATCAATCGCAGGAAACTTAGCTCAACTGACTTATCAGGGAACCCCAATAATGATGAAACTTCATTGCCTAAAACGCAAAACCCTAAGTCAACTGATTCGAATGTTACCCCTAAATCCTCATCGGAATTAATTGCTACTAATGATAATAGTAAAAAACATTCTGCTTCAACCTCGGCCTCTGGCTTAATGTCGAGAAAGGAGACGCACAGTGTGGATGATGACGTTGCTAACATCCCTAGAAAAACCCCTATTCTGAAGGACTTAGCCTTCCCTAAACTGCCAACTCCTGATGACTTCCAAGTTGTTTCGAACAAGAAGCGTAGATGGAAGAATGCCCAACAACTTGCGTTGGAGCAAATACGTTCTGGTAACCCTAGATCTAATCAGTTTGAGATTCTCAATAGTAGCCCTATGCTAATGATCAAAGATGCCCCACATAACTCTCCACAAAATAACTTAGACAGCGTTGATATTCACAAAGATATTGATACCATCATGAAAGACAACCTTGATAATAATATGGGCATACCTGAATCGAATATGTGTTATGGATCCATACCTCCTAAAGAGGTTACTCTAGAGGATACCTTTTCCAACACCCCATCTTCTTTGCTTCAAGAAATTGAGGATAATTTGGTCATTGAAGTTATCTATGCCAAACATAACCCGAAATCTATCTCTTTGAATTCTGCTCCCTCGAATTTCCTACCTCATAAGTATTCCAACAGAGATTTGTTGGAGCCCAAAGTTGACCTAGCTGGTGCTAGTGATGATGATGATGAAAGTATGAAAAATTCTCCTGCTTCCAAGAAGAAAGGTAGGCCTCTTGGCTCTAAAAATAAAAAGAAAATTGGAGATCTTTCAGGTCTCCCTAGTGGCTCCCTTAATCGAGTTTCCCCATGAAGTTCATCTCTTGGAACGTTAGAGGCCTTGAGTCTCCAGATCGCAAGTTTATTATTAAAAGATTTATGGATTGTCATAATAATATTGATTTTATGATGCTGCAAGAGATTAAAGTTGTAGGTTTCTCCCTTGTATTTCCCTTAACTGTATCTGGAAGGATGCTTTTAAGATCATTACTAATCACCCTAAAGGGAAAGGTGGAGTTGCTCTTTTTCTTAGCCCTAAACGGACAAACCACATTATTGACTTAGGCATTTTACCTTGTAATAGGGTGGCTTGGGTCACACTAACTGCTAATGGTTTCTCTTTTGGTGTCTGCTCTCTATATGCCCCTAACACTATAAGGAAAGAATCCCCCTGTGGGATTGGATGTCTACCCTGCCTAACATTCCCTGGCTTGTTGGCAGCGACTTTAATATGATTGAGAGCTCTGATGATAAGATTGGGTCCACCCCTTTTGAATGGAAAGGCCTTCAAAAATCTCAATGGGATAGGTTTAAGCAGCACCTCCAATTGTTTGATCCTCTTGAAGGCATCAAATCTGATACCTCAACCCTTTGGTATACTTGGTGCAACTTTCAACAAGGGCCTAATCGCATTTACTCTAGACTTGACAGGTTTTATGCTAACAATAATTTATTTTCCTTTTCCCCCAACTAGTATGGTATTTTGATTGCTACCACCCCTACAACCCTCTCTGACCATTACCCTATCTTATCTATTATTAATTTTAGGAACTCCATTCTGGCCACCTCTCAAATCAGTAGGAAATTTATTCTCAATACTTCCCTTTTAAGTAATCAAGTTGTCCTTATTGCCATTAAAATGATCAGACTCCTTAACTTACAAAACAAGACCCACTCTCATACTAGTAGATGGAACCTGAATATTTCTTCTTGGCAGAAGATATTCCAAACCTTTGGTCAAAAGAAGGCCAAAGATTATAGACGCATGGAGAAATTTCTTACTAACCAACTCTATTCTTTAGAAAGAAGAATCTAATCTCAACCCGCATCCCCTGTTTTAGCTGACCAAGTTTCTCTGGCTAGGGATTCCCTTAGGAAACACCAACAAGTTAAAATTAGAGGTGCCTTTATTCGGGCTTGTAACCATTGGCTCCAATATGGTGATAAAGGATCCAAACTTTTCTTTAACCTTCTTAGGCAGAAGCAGAGTAATGAAAAAATTGACAGAATTATTGTGGAGGATAACGAGCTCCTGACTCTCCATGACATCACTAATGCCTTTGAGATGTTCTACAAAACCCTTTTCTACCTCAGAAGATATTGAAGACTCTAAAGACATCAGGAATAGTTGCATAGGTCTCATCCCCAATATGATCTATGAGAGTGACTCCCTCCTTCTCTAGGCTAAGGTCTCTCCTCAAGAAATCTATGTCGCCATCTGCAACCTTAAGGATAATAAAGCCCTCGGTTCGGATGGGCTCCTTGCTAAATTTTATAAAACTAATATTGACTGGATAACTCACAACCTTCATGATCTGTACTCAGAAACCTTTGTTAATGATACCTTGGGAAATTCTATTAATATGGGTATCATCAAACTTATCCCTAAAGATGGAGACAGAGCTCTTATTAAGAACTAGAGTCCTATTACTCTCCTTAACATTTCCTACAAGATCCTTGCTAAAGTCATGGCCTCTCACCTTGAAAAAATTCTTCCTAAATTCATTTGTTCTACCCAAACAGGATTTATCAAAGGTAGGTATATTCTTGAAAACCTTGTTACTAGTTGGGAGGCTATGGAATGGGCCAAGACCTCTAAGCAGGATGCTGCTATGCTTCTTGTTGATTTCGAAAAAGCTTATGACAGGATGGAGTGGGATTTTATCCTCATGATGCTTAGAGCTTTTGGCTTTCCTAGTATTTTCTATAAGTATTTTCAAATCCTTCTTAAGGATGCCTTTGCTATGATTGAGGTCAATGGTACCTTTTTCCAGCCCATCCGGCTCTCTCATTCCATTCGTTAGGGTTGCCCTCTTGCTCCAGCCCTGTTTGTTATTGCCTCAAATGCCTTGTTCTATCTCCTTAGAGATGATACCATTTCCCCTAGAGTCCGTGGGATTACTCTGCCTAATGACTTTGAATTACTTAACATAAAATTTTCTGATGACACCTCCCTTTTCTTGGAGCTCTCAAGACATAACATTTAGTGCCTCAACCAAAAACTTGAATTCTTTGGTAAAGCTTTAGGAGCTCATATCTCCAGTACTAAGTCTATTATGCTCAACTGGAAAGAGGAACCCCTAGACTAGCTTGAACACTTTGGATTTGCCTGGGGAGGACCTAATAAAATTGTTCGTTATCTGGGTATCCCTTTCTCTGTTGCCCCCTCACTTAAGGATATGTAGCTTTGGGTTAAGGATAAGATTGACAAAAAGCTCAACAAGTGGAATGATAGGGTTCTTTCCCTTGCGGGAAGGGTCCAGGTTTGTCAGAAAATTCTTTCTCCCTACAGTATATATTACACTGCGTCGATGTTTATCAATTATCAAATCTTTGAAGTCCAAAAGGCTATCCGACGTTTCCTATGGTCTGATGGTAAGGGTAACAGGAAAGCTCATGCAGTTAAGTGGGATTGGTGCCATATTGATAAGAAGCTTGGTGGGCTTGGCCTAAAGGATCTTAGGCTTCAAGGAATTTCCCTCACTTCCAAATGGATCTTTCAAGCTCTTGAAGGTGACGAGCCCTAGAAGGTCCTTATCAGAGATAATATCCAAAGTGGTGCTCCTAAATCTGCCAAGTCTTAGAAAGCCCTCGCTTTCTGTGATCTGGTTGCTGGATGATTTCCTGTGACTATTCAGGGCACTTGGGTCTTTAGATCCATTTGGAAGGTGTGTGCGTATGTGCGTGGTTTCATAGATAACTCTAATTTTGATTATAATCATGTCTTGCATGGGGAACGGTCTATTTGGTGGAATCTTCATCATTTGAATAAACCCCTTGCCCTTACTAAAGGATGCTCTGCCAAGTTTTGGTCTAGTAAAGGCCTTAACTATATCATGGACATCATGGAGCATAACAGCCTTGTTAGCTGGGAAACTCTCTCCCAGGATTATGATCTCCCAGACTCCCATAAACGAACCTATAACCTGATCAAAGCTGCCTATGTGCCCCTTAGTCTTCCTAGGAACACTGATGTTGACTCTCACTGCCATCTCAATTTTAGATGGAAAGATGGCTCCATCCTTACCAAAGTTAAAGCTAAAGATATTTATAAGTTCCTTAATCATGATACCTCTGTGACTGACATATTAATTCCATCTGGTATAGTAACACCAGCTCGACTAACTGGCATAAAGTCTTTGATAAGCTGTGGAAGTCTCCCATCCCACCTAAGATTAAATGCGTCAAGTGGCAACTCTTGCTTGATAGGTTGCCCATCAAAAATCACCAAGGTGCCCTTGATATATGTCCTATTTGTAGAATGCCTGAGACCATGAGACACATTTTCTTTAATTGCAGCTTTGCTAGAGAAATTTGGCTGATGTTTGGATTTTCTGTTACTAAACATGTTTATACTCTTGATATCATTACTGGTTACATTCATGGGCTTCACAAAGATGCTAACCTGTTTTGGCATATTCTTTCATCTTTCATCCTTTGGTTTATTTGGAAATTAAGAAATGAGTCTAAATTCCAAGGCACTGATGGGACTCTTACTGGGTTTTTTAGAAAACTCACTCATTTCAAAATTGCTTCTCAGGTTTTCTACATGATGAATTTGGAATGGGAGAAGCTATTGGGATTTCTCAAGGATGGACATGCCTCTATGTTCATCTACGAGATGAAGGATGGCTTTGAGTGGGCCAGCATTGTGGACAACCAGTTTGTGTTCGATGCAGCTCTTGAAAAGCTGATACAAGATATCATAGACAATAAAGGCCCCACTTTTGATAAACTCGAAATGCTTACCCAGATTATGGAGCGGAAGAAGGTGGTCTGGATGGAGGTCTCTCTAGACTGGACTTCTTGGATTGATAATCATGATGATGTTCTTCACTAGGAAGATCTTCTGTTGTTCTTTTTTGGAACTCTATCTTGCTGATATTTACCTTTTTTGCTCTTTGCTCAGTATGTGTACCTATTTAAATCTATGTTGACTTAGTTGCTCTACTTTTGGTTCTCTTTGATTGGTGGGTTGAGGCCTAGCCTCCCCTATTTTTGATGTATTGATTTTTGAACTCTCAATCTTTAATACAAAAAAAAAAAATTGTGGATATTATGCATATTTTTAAATTATAGATTTGATATATAGTACAATATAAATAAAACTATTAAAATTAAAAATAATATTATAACTTATATGCATATTAACTAAATTATTTATTAAATTATACATATACTTATATTTTAAACTAAATTAAATAAAAACCTTGTTATATGAATTAATTGTTTCTATTATAATTTATGTAAACTTGAAATTAATAACAAGCTTTAAAAATATTTTCTAGACTTTAATAATGTTAAAACTAGGATCAGATATTTATATATAGTAAATGACTTGATGTTAAACTAAATCTAATAATGTAGTGAATAAATATTAATTTGTTTAATGTTGTTTATATGTTGCAGACATTAACCAAGGATTGATGTATCCTATGTCACGGTACTTATCTTCTTAGCATATACAACAGTCTTATATATATATATATATATATATATATATATATATATATATATAGGGGGAAGACTGCAGACTTAACATTGCTTAACCATTATTTTCGCAGGCTTATGTCGATTTACATTTTCTTATTAATATAATTTACTATATATATATATATATATATATATATATATATATATATATATATATATATATATATATATATATATATATATATATATATATATATATATATATGAGTATATTAAATTTTGTTTTATTCGCCAAAATTTATAAACATTAACACTCCCTCTTAGCTAGGGAGGATAACAAATATTATCTCACGTCAACATGTGAGTATAAATAATCATTTTATATTTATATCATTTTACTGATATAATGACTATTGGCCTTCAAGTATTAAGTCCATAATACTTACCAAGTACTCAGAGCAATAGTCTCCAAATATCAACTCACAAGATATTCACCTAAGTGCTAAAAAATGATTATTATGAGTAATGGTCTTCAAGTATCAAATCCATGATACTCACCCAAGTACTCAGAGTAATGGTGTTTGAATATCAAGTCCATGATATTCACCAAGTACTCAATGTGAGTATAGATAATCACTTTATATTTATACCATTTTACTGATATAGCAAGTAATGGCCTTCAAGTATAAAGTCCATGATACTTACCAAGTACTCAGAGCAATAGTCTCCAAATATCAACTCACAAGATATCCACCTAAGTGCTCAAAATGATTATCATGAGTAATGGTCTCCAAGTATCAAATCCATGATACTCACCCAAGTACTCAGAGTAATGGTCTCCGAATATCAAGTCCATGATATTCACCAAATACGCAAAGTGTCCAATATAGTATGTGCACTAGTATTACCTATGTAATACTTACCATAAAGACATGAATAAGTTATTATAAGATGTCACCTTATAACAACTTTTACAACAAGTAGAAATCATTTGAAAGTTGTCACTTTCAGTGATATACACAAAGAACACATGATTATGAAAGATCACTCATAACAAAGAATGTTTTATTTGTACAATAAAGGTTTACTGAGATAATTTCTTAGAAATTACAATCATTTCTTCCATCCTCTCGGCATCCGTTAACAAATGAGAAATGCAAGTGCATCATTATCCTCATCGCCATGCAAAATGAGAAGGGAGACATGACTACATACAAAAGCAGAGCCATTGACGTGGAATGGATTAAGGGTTGCGAAAGATTCAGGGAGCTTTATAACACTACCGTGTTGTGTGTTTAAAGTGAGGTATGACTTTTGTGTTGTATACGTCAATCCCCTCAAACTTACATTTTTCTTAATTTTATTTAAATTGGATTATCCTAGGCAAACTTGAAACTTCATAAAATATCGATTTGTGCAGACACTTTCTTTCTTTCTTTTGTGGAGTTTGTTGTTTCATGGCACAAGTGTATATTAATAGTTGTGATTTATAGGCATTTTGAGAAAGGTATTTTTTCATTCATAAGAAGTAAATAAGTAAATAGTACCTCTTCTTTCTATGTATCTATATTTGCAAGCTCTATGTGATTGTTTTACAATAGCTGGGTGGGATGAGGCCATGTATTATAAGATTGTTCATAATTTTGGTCAAGCTAATGTGTATAGGTGGAAGAATTCTTCTTAATGGCTATTAGATAGTTTGGAGAGGGATCAAAATGAGCTATTTCAAATTCTTGCTTTCTCAGAGTGCAACTCTTTGGTAGGACTTCATGTCCTTGCCTGGAACAGAGACTTGTCCTATAATTATTCTATTTATGTAGGGTACTTGGAGCTTACTAGACAGTTGTTTGGAAGTATTGAGGTACTTTGGTGGAAGCAGATTTTGAATAAATTCTCTAGGCCCAAATGCAATTTTTTCATGTGGTTGGTGGTTCAAAAACGATGTCTTACTTGGGTTAATTTATGCAAATGAGGCTTTCAAGGCCCTTATATGTGTGTTTTGTGCTGCAATAATGAGGAGTATATTTCTCATCTTTTCTTCCAATACTCTTTTGTCAAGGAGATGTGCACTTTTGGTGGGGTTTTTAGGGTCAACCTTGTTGGCTTGCCTCCTCTTTGTTTGAGTTTTGGGCCCGCTAGGGAAAAGCCCCCACTACTACCTCTTTTCTTTAGATTGCATGGGCTCTTGGCCCTATTTTTATCATTTGGCATATTTGGATGCACATAAATCGACACATTTTTTAGGATACTAGGATGGTTGCTACACATTTGTGGTGGAAAATTATTCACTCTCTTCGTGACACTATTTTGGCTAAGTGTGATATGATAGAAGGTGTGGATCCTGGAGATATTGATATTTGCAATCGTCAAGTAACTTTCCTCTTCATGGAGGTGCTTAGGTGCTTGTGGGTCAGATTAGAGGTAGTAGATGTAGACATCCTTTGTCATAGATCAATCATGAGGGTCATTGGACTCCTCTTCCTCATGGAGTGTTTGAGATCAACACCGATGGTTAATCTTGTGGGAATTCTAGACATGTTAAAATTGGTGGTGTCAGTTGGGATAGTTCTGGTGATATTCAGTTTGTCTTTTCTATTTATAAGGCCTTTCATATAAATGATTTAATGGAGGCTCTTTCCATTTAGTATGCGGTTGAGAATTGTTGTGCTCTTGGCTAGTAGAGGATTATTTTTTAGTCTAATTCTCAGGTGGTGGTGGATCTGTTAAGCTGACAACAACTTCATGGTGTTAGTTGACACTTAGATTTGGTTATTAGATAAATTCTCCATTTATGCAGATTCCTGGAATTTGTTACGTTTACTCATATTCCTAGGGAGTGGAATAATGTTGCAGATTGCTTGTCCAAATGGGCTTCAAATAAAATGTAGGATTGGAGTATTGTGGATAAGGGGCAACTACTTCTTGGTATGCTTCATATGTTAGATCAGCTAGTGGCTAGGGACAAGATTCTCTAGTGCTCTCTCTATTGGGCACTCTGTTCTTCTATATCTATTTCACATTTGAATAAATTTTTACCCCTCTTTTAGTTAATAATGATTTAATATTAGTGATTAATGACTATTTTGAAAATGTTATGTCTTCATTTTCTTTTTGATAAGTTAATAGAAGTTTTTAAAAGAGTCAAATTTTATGATCAATCTATTATTAATATCCAAGTCAAAGGCATTTGAATTGTATGGTTCTTTTGCATTTGGTAAATTTGAAATTATAGGAATTTGATCTCCAAATTGTATATTTGAGTAGCTATCAATTCCAACTACAACATATTTCAATGATTTGAGTGGTGTACTTCTAGATTGCTATATTATATTTAAAAGACATACTTCTATTCAAATATTGAACATAGCATGATGCTTGCCTCCTTAAAAATTAATGAAGTTCCATATTAAATTCATCTTTAATCTCTATCTAGTGCATCAAAACTTTCTATTTCTGTGTAATACTACATGTATTAGGTCATTATGTTGCATACTTTTTTTTTGGTTATGACTATGCAGATTATCATTTGTGGTAGGGAAATGACTAGGATTATCACATTCTTTATTAGTTGGTGTTTGTATGTTAGCTCTCAAATGGTTGGTAAGGTTGTGCTAAGGCTTTGGGCTTGTTACATGTAGGTCCAAGGTTCAACTCTTGCTACCCATGTTTAGTCGTTGGTTGCATTGTTTGAGCCTATGCAACCGGCCCTTGGAGACTAGTCTCACCTTGGCTCGCCTTCTTTATTGCCCTAAAACTTAGCAAAAGGTAAGCTCGAAGCAAGGTATACATGGGTCGCTGGGGTGGGTTGTGAGGTTACCCCAAGTTTTAAAAAAAAAAACATTTGATCATCTTTAGTTGGATTCACATCTCATATATTTGATATAAATTGATAAATCATTTATTTGTGATTTATTTTCCCTTCTTGTCTAAATATAAAATCCAAGGCAACTACTATTTTGATGAATTCTTCATATACTAGTTTAAGACATCTATCACTGTGGTGGTTTGTTATTGATAGAAGAAGACAATTGTCCCAAACCTTCAAACAAAATAATAAATGTACTTAAAAATTATTGAAAAAAAATGCTTTTGATTAGCGGGTACTATAATAAAGAAATATTATAGTAAGGAATTGTGTATATTAAAATGAAAAATATTTCTTAGCTTTATCCAAAACCATAGATATATATCTCATTTTTTTTTGCATTATCTTTGAGATAAAATCATGCTTAAGATCTAACTTTTATCCTCCTTAAGGATAAGCTCTCTTTTTTTATCAATAACACTTGTTGTGGAGGTGGGAACACCAACATGGGGGGTTTGATTTAGTCAAGCCTCTATACAACCCAACTATTTGTTCCTATTTTTATATGTCCAAGTTTAGATCCAATAATAGAGGAGCACACTAAGATAGATAGTTCTAGATTTCATACAAGCGAAAGCCCTAGCCTAGGGTGCTCTCCTATTCTGTCTGGGACTTTTTTGGTGATTTTTTGGAAGACATGCCTACAAGCCCTCTTGACTACATTTCTACTCTTTTTTGTTAGTTTGAATGACCTTAGGAATTGGGTGCACTCCAATCATGTTTAGGACTTTTGACTCCAAATTTTAGCTACAAGTTCCTCACTATGTCTCATTTCTAGATTTAAGCTACTATGTTGGTTTTTTATTTTATATTTCATTGTTTATGTCGAAAGTCATCATTTTTCTATCATTTGCCCTAATTCATTTATACACACTTCACAATTTCAATTCCATTTTAATAAATGAATTAAATTCTAAATGTTTAACTTTCCTATCAAGACTATAGCTGAATTTGATTGGTGTTCAAATGATAGAAAAATGAGATTTGAGATCTAAGTTCATATTCTTAGATTAAGATCTTATTTTCTCACATATCACTATATAATCATGAGGTAAATTGTCACCCATACAAGAAGATCCACCAAATTGTTGTAGGAAGTATACAAGGTAGCCTTACAGCTTCCCAATTTGTTAAAAAACATAAGGCACACAAGATTTAAAGATTTTCTAGTTTATAAAAAAATGTGAAAAAAGAAAAAAAAGAGATGGTGAGGCTTTTTAGAGAGTGAAAAAATAAAATCAAAATTCAAATTTTAAAAGCGTTCACATGCCACGCCCAGTCTTGATCTTGTCTATGTCACATTTCTTCGAAGTTATTAGTGTGGTTGGTGCATCACCAATTAGCTATGCCCCTTGCAGTTAATTTTTTTGTCAAACTTTGTTTTGGGAAGGAGGGCGAGGGAGTAATCTTGTTCAAATGAACAATTAAAGAAAAACAAGGAATAACTTGCAAAGAAAGACGTGCGAGCAGGAGTCAGAGAAGAAAAGTAGAAAAATTCAGAGAAGAAATGTAGACTGTTTTGAATGGTTGAATACATTTTCCATCTATGACTTTGCATCTAAAATTAGAAAGAAGGTAAGGTTGTAGAGATTTTCCTTCACGTGTATGACTTTGTAGAGATTACAGACAACGAAGAAACATCCAAGACACGACGAGCAGGAAAAGTAGACCAAGATAGAGACGAAAGAATGGATTCAAAATAAATTACCCTTTGGACTATAATATACAACTGTATTTGACGTTTGTATAGATTTTCCTTCTACTGTATGACTTTGCATCAAAAAGTCTGACTTCACCATTTGTCCTTATCTTTTTTCATAGTGTAAAGGTAATGCTAAGTAGGGGAAGTGTATCAGTAGGTGTGATAATTAATTTTGTATATTCATAGAGTCTAAATAATACATTGGGTTTCGATAATTTTTATTTTTGGTTGTTCCTATACACTATTTAGCTACTTGAAAAGATTTTTTTTGCCTCCTAGACATTAATGAAGCTAGAAATTGTTAAGCATCGAAGGGTCAAAAAGTGCCCATTTCAAAGATCACCCGATACCTACATAAAGATGCTCCAATAATTGTACACTCAAAATTGTCATTAGTTGTGACCAAATGTCCCATTAGTCATACACAAATGTCCTAGTAATGGTGCACAAATAGGCCAATTATGAACACGAAAAGCTAAAAAGTGATTGGCTATTGGTACATGTGAAACTTATCAATGGGTTTTTAGTTATCCTTTTTTGGGCTACTTTAAAATTAGTAATTGGGGGATTGGGTGCATAAGGAATGCACGACTATTGGAACATGCTCGGCTACTTGTACTCTTGCCCTAGTTAAATCTCACCATACTTGAATAACATTGTATAACATTGCTTGTTAGAATCTTATAGTCAAACTTCATTTCAATATAAATTATATTTTTATAGTGTTCATCCAAGATTATCATAATCAGGTGACTAAGAAATCAATGCATTATCTAAGGTTATTATTAAGTCATATAAATCTATGCTAACCATGGATGGTTGTAGTCATTGTATGCAACAAAATATTCATATACAAATGTACAAAACAATGTTTGCAAAAGAGAAGAATGGTTGCAATTAACCACTTATTTAACGCTCTAAAATTTCTTTTAAAAACATGAAATGATACTTATTGTGAGAAGAGTAAAAATGTATGTCTTGTGATATTGCAACCCTTATGTCATTGTGAACTACATATCATTATTCTATAACAACTACACATAGTCCTACAAAATTCTCCCAACTTCATATCCCATCTAAGAACTTTATATACATTATTATATAGACATCTACAACTCTTTTGTAAAATTTACAAGAAAAAAAAATATATTAACCAAACTTGCATGTATAAAATTAATTCATTTGCTATATTTATTTTACTAATGAAAAGGATTATAATTATAAGAAAATAATAGTAATTAGGTATTTGCATATTTTTAATTAAGAGTAAAACAAGTTTTAAAGGGGCACTAGAACCCTATAAAAATAAATTTTGATGGGATTCAAAATCCAAACAAAACCAACTATGAAAGATATATCACATATTAACAACAACCCAACTAATAGCTAAAAAATAAACAAACTATAAGATGAAGTTGAAGACAAGCCCATGTTGCAATAAGACAAGGCCAACGCTCCTAATCTGGAGGTTTTGATAGGCTCTCCTAGCTTGAAACATGGGTTTCACCATGGTTCCCATAATCTTTAAGTAAATTTTGATAGGCCCCATAACCTTTAGGTTGGTTATGAACAAGCTCCCACAACCTTAACACAGAAAGAGCCCTCAACAAGGCACTTAATAACAACAAAAATAAAGTTCTGTTCCATAAGAACAAAATAGACCCTTAACTAGAAACATCTCAAAGCTAAAGAAGAGAGAGAGAGAGAGAGAGAGAGAGAGAGAGAGAGCCCTCATCCTTCAAAACCCATAGACAAGATAAAAAAAATGTTGGGGTTGATTGTTTAAGAAGCATGATTAAGTCAAACTCTATTTTGGCATTTCCACCTCAATGGATAGCCATATAGATAGATAGATATATAATGGATAACTAATAAATGATAAATGTTAATAGATAAATAATAAAATACTCAAGATAGTATGGTCCATGAAAATTGAATGAGATGAGATGAGTGTGAAACAACTATTTTTCAAGGCCAAGAAGCCATATCTCGATGGGATGAAGGTGAGTGATGAAGGTGGTAAAGAAATAATGTAGGGTGGCCAAAGAGTTGTGAAACTTGTCCAAGATGAGAAAGAAGAGAGAAGAGAGTAACCATGAAGTCCAAGAGACACGAAGAAGACTGAATGGAAGCCCTACCTCTCAAACATATGCAAAATTGAAATGGAGACAAGAAAATAAATGCTCCAAAAATACCAAAATGGCTGCAGACAAGAGGGAAAATTGTGGCACAAACCCAACAAGCCACAAAAATTGGTCACCCGAGTCATTCCCATCAAACTTGTAGAATTCAAATTTCTCCACAAGAGGGTTGGAACAAATTTACAACATTGAACAAATAAAAAGTGAATTAAAAAACTTCAATTTTAAAATATAAAGTCCTTTTGAAAATAAATTTCTCCAAATTAACAAATTTAATAAAATATTAAATCACTTAACCGAAATCCAAAAGCTTGGGTAATTAATTAATTCAATTCCCACAATTGGACTATGCCCAAGGCACAATTGT